>BJCM01249609.1:0-38010 GCA_018326385.1 Flaveria bidentis
TTGAAGGTTGATTCGTACGAATGGAGTGTTGAGTCGAGCGTCTGGTCCTGTCGTGTGACTGATGATAAGGTAACATCAGTAAAAGTGTCATTGCTTGACCACAAAAATTAAAGTCAACGCTATCAACATGCACATACCAATTCAATTTAAATCAACCTAACATTTTACAATTAACGATAACCCATTTGAGACTACAACTAATTAACAAGTATTATCTTTTATAACAATGGGGACCTTATACGGATGTCAGTGACAATGACGACTACTCTTAGTGCTTGGATCTACATAAGATTTAATACGTGTGTCCGCTTGTATGTGTGCTACCCACGACCGAACCAATACAGGCCGAACCGACCAAACATTATTATAAGCTTTATACATATCATCTATGCTAAACATTAACTATCAATAGGTGCTTGACCGTTCATTTCATCCTACCTTTGGGAACTTTCATCATTCGCACTTATCATCTATTCTGTGAGTTTCATGACCCCTTTTTACTCTTATACAACCTTTTTAAACATTTATAAATATGGGGGAAAAGATGCTCATCCATTTATCTTGTACCTAAACATCTTCCCTAGTGGAAGCTTACTACTGATATGAACGACTTATCTACTGAATGATGATATCATGATTTATGACTCTGTACTACGTTACCACCTTGCCTGTTGCTCGGTAACGCTACATTACTATGTGTTATTACTTGTGATGCTATTTGTTGATTGATGCTTTTGGCTGTGTGGTTCTTCTGTGTGTTTCTTTTGTGTGGTTCTTCTGTGTGGTTCATCTGTGTGGTTCTTCTGTGTGGTTCTTCTGTGTGGTTCTTCTGTGTGAATCTTTCATTACTACCATTAATCCCGATAATGGGACCTAAGGATTGGTTTGGTTGTAACATATACCGTATGCGCTGTGTGGATCTTGCTACGCTATGTGGAACTTATTACGCTATGAGATGCTTTCCTTACGGCCATTAGTTCCTGTGTGGGACCGATGGCTAGGTTTGGCCGTAGCTATCTATAACATGTGAAACCGCTTACATGAAAATGTAGTTGCGGTTACCCAAATAATCTTTCATGTTGCTTCATTTAACTTATTTTACTACTTAAAACCTGCGAAGCTCACCAACAATTTTGTTGACCATTTTGAGCATATATTTTCAGGTGATCATGATAACTGAAGATCTAGGAGTGCTGCCTTGTAGAGGAGACCTTAGAATACATTTTTGAGACTAAACATTTTTGGACAACTTACAATGTAATCATTGTTGTAATCCTATTCATACTGTGTATGTTTGACACTTGTTCCCGGGTTGTGGGAAATTAAACAATGTCATACTAATTGTTTATGTGATCATTTACATGTTGTGCTTATGGCTATGTTGTCGTGAATATTGACTAAACGCGACACAAGTCTCCATTTGTGCTCGGGTGTCGTCATGACACGCTTGTCATCATACTTATATTGCTTCTCTGTCGTTTACCATGTGTTATGACGATCCCATCTCGTTACATTCCCATGTTTCCGCTTTAGCGGGGGTGTGATAGAATTGTTGGTAGACAGTTTAGTAAATCACCTACTAAATCTCTGTTAGATTTCATCAATATCTTTTAGGTCAATACAACCAAAACCGCTTTCATTTTCATGTTTCTCTTGATCATTTTTCCCTCTTTTCTTTGTGTCACAGCTTAGTCATCACACCACCACCATTGACCATCGAGCATCCACCATCATCACCATCGCTCAGGTACCACTTAAATTATCATCGCTACCACCCATCTCCCACTCTCTGCCGCTATTTTGTCTAAAACCCCACCAAACCATTGAGCATCCAACAACTTCATCTTCTTCACCACCCACTTCAATATGGTTGTAAGGGTTTCTATCTTCTTCGGTTTCAATTTTCTCCATTCCCATAAATAGATAGGGAGAGTAGAAAACTAGAATTAGGATAATACAAAGCTTATATTAAACATTTTTATAGGTACACATAATACATGTAATTAACTCTAAAAACACTATGTTTCCCAATATATACAAAAAGTAACATCTACAATATCTTTTATAATTCATTTAAAAAAAGCATTTTATATTTTAAAGTTTCAAAAAAGGAATTGTTTAAGTTGATATCTACCTTAATAGCAACATATATAATGAATGAATGAAATAATTAAACAAGTGTAGCATTATTAACAGGCCATGGGGCCGGGTCCGGGTCGGGCAATGGGAACCGTCGGTGATGCAACCCATAATTGTGAAAATAGCAGCAGGCTTCCTGTATTTGACCCCCTTCAGATGCTATTATTAACCTCTTATTATAATTGTCCTGGACCACGGTTTAATTGTTGTGCACCACTTGCTTTTGTACATCTTTAACTATTTCCTATAGCTTTGACTGTTATTGCATTTTATTTTACAAGTGTAATACATGTGTGTGTTGTATATATTATGTGTTATATCTTATATGTGTGTACATCTTTAACTGTGTTTCAATAGCTTGGGCTGTTATTTTACACCTATAATCTATAATAAATGTGCTATATATATGTGTGTGTGTGTTACATTAACAATTTTGTTATGCAACTTGATATTTCTTTTGAGTATTTTCCATATGAAGTATTGATAAAAATGTGACTTGTATTTGTTAACCGGATTAGAATTGCATGACACTCGTATACTGATATGATTATATAAGTATTACTATGTAGAAAAGTTATTATCAAATCTAATATTATTTTTTAGAAATTTGTTTTATGACATAATTATAAGGTAAATAAAATGTTAGGTAAAACTACGTATATCATATTGCTACGTGATTTGACTCCTATCTAGACATTACATAAAATGAAAGTTAAGTCAAATATCAGGTGAGTCTTTTTTGTGTAAATAAAATAATCTAGTAATTATTTGTTACGTAAATAATTATGCTATGCAAAATAAGTTTTCTTATAACTTTCTGAAATGTAAAGTATAAAAGTATTGAGAGAGTATTTTTGTTAACCTGATCAAAATTGCATTATAGGTGTATACGGATATGATGATATCAGTTATTTTATGTGGACACATTATAATATATATTAAACATATAGGTCGGTAACTACATGAATTTTGTAAAGTTTCTTAGTTTAACCACCATATTATTTGTTTTTGCATATGGCTACTTCAATACATGAAATCACTTGCTCTTTTGCATAACTCATGTGGTTTCAGAAGAAACTTTATTATTATTCTATAGTATTTAGTTTTTATTTTTTATTTTTTAAAAGATCAGCTTTAAATATTTATTTTCAAACTAATCTTAAGAGAATATCTTAACTTTTTATGATTTTCAAATATTTTTGTTTTTCTTTTGAAACTATATACAAGATATTATTTCTTTTAAAGAGTTTGAATTTAACTTCATATAATTATATAAAGAGTAATTATAATCTATATACCTAAATTTTGTTTTAGCATTCCAAAAGAGTTTGAAAAACCATGAAAGAATTTCCTTTCAAAGTATACCAAGAACAAAAACAAAACTATGTATCAACTTAAATACAATCGTGAACAAAAATAAAGCCGCGATAACGCGCGACTGTGAACTCCTAGTTATTATCAAACCAAATATTATTTTTAGAAATCCTTATGTATATAAGTTTCTATTTTAGATTTTATCATCTTGAATTCTTGATTTTAAATATAGGTAGAGACAAGTAAACATTTATAGAATATATAAATTTGATGTTTTTAAATCGATTAAGAATAAAGTAAGTAGATAAAAGGTTATACTAAAAAAGTTTATTTATATTCTTTACGGTTACTCTATCAAGAATTATTTGAGTGCTTAAACTTCAAAGGTACTTCTTTTTGTTGCATATCAACATCAAAGGTACTTCATGCACCTCTTTTAAGTGGATAATGGGCTTGGCCTCTCTCTTAATGCTGGTCAAAGTACCTTAAAGTTTATGAATTAGTGTTTGATACAACTCATATTCAAATCGTACGTGAACAGAAAATTTCAGACTTAGTTTTTTGTTAAAATATCAACATCATATCAAATATAAATTACATGTTAAATAAAATTGAAAAAATATAAGTTTTATGACACACAATTTGGTACTAAATCTTGCCAACAAATTGTTTGTGATATATGTAACAATGGAGGGACCACCGGTATCAAATTTATGCTTTTGAGCTTGGGTTGGCTTGATTATCTTTCCTAAAAACATGATTAATGAACCATCTTGACATTTCTAAATACGACCGTATACAATTATATTTTTTTAAAGACAAACCCACATACCACTAACATACAACACTTTAATATCACTAGATTAAATACTTAGCTGATTATATAATTATATGACATGATATAAGTATGTATGTATGTACACAAATGATATATATATACCCACAAGATAAAAATGCAAGATACTTGTCAGATGAAAACGATAGTCGTTCTTGTTTTATTACTAATTGAACCCCCACGTGGGTTTCACTGCAAGGTACAACATTTTAGAAAATACCTAAAATGCAAAAACCAAAACCTACAAAACGCATAAACAAAAAACAAAAAGAAAAAGGAAAAGAAAATCCACCACTTAACGACCGTTAACAAGTTGACTAACGGCAGGGCTTTTACACGGACTCGGAGGCAAACTAGTTCCTGACGCCACAAGCCGCTGCACAAAGCTCTCAATCCTCTCTCCGTTAGTCTCCGTTAGTAACCGCTTACCACCAAACGGCAACGACTCAACACCCCTCTCGTTCAACACCTCCTCCGCCATCGCCGCCGCGCCTCCGCCGGTGACGCAACCGTTCGCCTGAAAATCAAACTCTCCGATCAGTTCTCCGACGGGAGAAAAAAGTCAAAATCGAATTTGTTTCGTCGGAAACTTACCTGAATTCTGACGTAATCGTTATGATTCCAACAGAATGCGTTACCTAACATCTGATCAACGGTTTCTGATACTCCGTCGAGAGCAATGCCGACGATGTACGGACTCCGACAATAACCGCTGCGGTTAACCTTCGGTTGCGGTGATTGTGAATTGTTCAATTGACCGTTGCCGACGGAGAGAAGTAAGAGGTCTTCAACGCCGGTGACGGAGGGGAAATCGCGTTTGTTATGCAACACGTGAGTGACGACGGCAGCGGACGGATTGTTCATCATCAAACCGCCGTCCACGGCGGAGCAAGAGGTTTTTCCGTCGACTGACGTCAACCGAAACGGCTTCAGCATCGACGGATCGGACGACGTCGCACGGCAAACCTTCCACAGATCGAAGTTGAAGCTATCGGATTCACAAGCATCGGCACGAGAGAACACGAATGGCGCAGAGCTGTTGAGATCGTAGCACGGGACAATCAACGGCTTACACGTGTCCGTCAACGTCAACACCTTCCCATCGGAGCCTCTAACAAGCGCCTGTTTCAGCACCTTCTCCATACTCTCGCCGGAGAACATCCGTCGCCGGTGTACAACTCCGACGCTCTTCACCTTAAACAGCTCCGATCGGTTATCCGTCACGAATTTCACCGCCTGTTTCGCGGAGAACAACGGCCGGCCGTTACCGTCGTCGGAGTTAATCAAAACAGCGAGAATCGCTCCGATTCCGGTACCGGCGATAATGTCGAAGAAATCAACGATTCTAGAGTCAGAATTACCTGTTTTGAGTTGGATCTGGTGTTCGATGTGGATGAGAGCCGGACCTGAGGGCACAGCGGTGGTTCCGCCACCGTCGATGGTGAGAACACGAGTCTTCCTGTTACCTTCACGTTGCGAGAGCCATTGTTGCTCGAGCTTCGAGAATATCTCCAGTGTGACCTTGCTGAGCTCCATAATGTGATGGTTTTACAGGTGGTTTGGAACTTTTGATGAATGAGTGTAATTGATTGGGAGATATACGTGTAGACTAGAACGAGGGTTGCAGTTACACACACAGTGCTTCTCGCACTTCAAGGAACGGACTCACACTTAGTCTTTGGGAGATGATGGAGCAGCCACTTATATTCTTGTCTAATACATGTGTTTTATATTAATTAAAACATGACACGCGTATAATACATTTGTATATAATGTATCAAAGATATATAGATATAGTAAAAAAGGTTTGGAGAAGCATGTACATAACTTTTGTGTGCTCGTGTAGATTTTACATATTTACATTCAACGTGATGAGTATAAATTCATCGTTTCGGTTACTATAATTCTTAACATATTATTAGTTTTAATTTGAACGTAGCTTGTATTATATAGTTTATTTATATGTTTTTTCTATTGTGATTTGATTATTTGAGTGTTTATTTATTTATTGATTTTTTAGTGTATAAAAGCATATCTAACTTTTTTCTATAATATGTTTTCTAAACTTCTTTATGTATGCAAATGATTTTATTTGAATATTTATTTGCATTTACTTTTGTTTGCCTTTATATGGATCTTATGTATTAAACTTCTTAAATCTAAGAAAATAATTACTTATAAAAACTCATGAAATGACACATATGAGCACTAAAAATAAAGACTATTTTTTGTGTATATATATTTTAAATTTTTTTGCTAAATATGTAATAGTTATATATACTAATAGATCCATTTAAAATATAAGCATAGACATTTATTTATAAACAAAAAGTTATTCATACACATAAAACATCAATTGTTATATATTTTAATGTAATTGAATTTACTCATGACCAATATGATCATAATATTCATCAAATAAGTTAGAAGGTGCAGAGTGTACACTTTTTTAAGTGTATTATGAGATTCGATATTGAAAACTTTTTTAGAGGTGAAGCCCCTAAGCAATGGGGGTTCCAAAGGGGCAACGGCCCCTTGGCGGGGGTCTGAGAGCAGCGCCTCTGGTGGCTGGGGTCGAGCTGGCAGGTCAGCTTAGAAATTTTTTATTTTGATAAAAATGGCTTCATTAAAAAATACGTTTCAAATCAATTTTCCATAATTTCACATGTGAAATTCGAGCGGAAAATACGTATTTTTTTAATGTTTGTTTAAAATAAAAATAGAAACTAATTAAACTGTCAAATGACAATTTTCTCAGTTTTTCCCTCCAAAATTGAATGGCATTAGGCATGTTGGTCACTTCTTCTCGAATTCTTCTTCTTCCGGTTCACGAAGAATTCACATAACAAAACATACGAATTCTTGATTTCGTTGGAGTTGTATCCGATTGATTTGTTCGGGTGAACCACCGAATAATTTCGATCTTGATTTCGTTGGAGTTGTATTCGATTGATTTGTTCGGGTGAACCACCGAATAATTTCGATCTGAAAGTAATCTTCACGACTCTTAGATTATCCAAGTTTGATTTCAAGTAAATTACAAACCAACCTCCTATAATTGTGATACATATAAATTTAAATAATGATTATTAGGTTATCAACTCATCATTTGGAAAATTAAAATAAATTATGGCTTTATCTATGTACGAAAACACAAATTTATAAGTAGTTAGTTATCCTTATTTCTGTGAACATGATGTAATTAGGGCCTACAAGTTTCTTTGATGTGTTTATATAACATCTATTTTAGTAATAAAAAGTTTCTTAGATTGGACGTTATAAATATATATTTGACACAACTTTAATTATAAATTCTTTTAGGTTCAACTTCAATGATTATATGATATATACAATATTATATTAATATTAAAACTTAGGGTTGTTTGGCATCTTTAAATTAGTAAATGTCGAATTAGTTTGATAATGGATAAGATATTCTAAGCTAGTTATCTTTGAACGTGTAAATTGTATGACACTAATAATAACACCATTAAAAACAACAAAATTAACCCTTATATAATTTACACTTTCAAAGATAATGTAGTGATAAGCACATGACCTTATGTCAGAAGAGGTGTTAGCTTTGAATCTTACTTTTGCTAGCGTTATGTTATAACTTTTTAAGTGTCATTTATCTAGTGTAAACTGTGATCTACATGATCTCGTTGGTTAACATTTTTAACGGATTACATATCTTTTTAGCAACATGTCCTTACGAACAAAGGAAAACCTTAGTGTCATCATACTCTAATACACAATAATAAATATCTAAGTTACAAGAAAAAAGGAAACTTATTTATCAATCTATCACTTTTGGGTCTGCAATATAATAATTTGTATCGAGGAAAAAGAAATTAAAGAAAGTGGCACCTTAGACTCAAATCTGTGTCCTGCAAATTAAAAGGTACGACTGCGATTAGATTTGATTATTAAATTATTTTATAACAAGATACATCAACTTTAATTACATACTTAATTGCTACTCAAATAACTTTTGTTAACACGTTCAAAATATTTCAAAATTATTTTTGAATTACAAAAAAACATAAAACAATAAGCCATATACAAATTTTTATAATTGAGATTCTTATCAAAATGATATAGTTGGCCAACTTTTTACCAAAATGATTATCAATTTTCAACCTACAAGTCTCCTGATCATGGTTGATTAATTTAATCTCAGTCCTCTATTGTGCTCATTTTCAACCTATAGGCTAATGGCTTAGTCAACGCCTTCGATACAGAAAAATGAAAAATTCTACACATGGTTGGCCTAGAACACATGTGTAAAGTTGTAGGCTAAGATAATATGTATAACATGTCGACCAGCTTGCAAGACACCTCAACCTCAAGGTTTATTCAGCTTGCAACCTTGAGCAAAATACAAACTTCGTCGGCGTTATTGTTGGTCCTCTTCAAAAGATCAACTGAGCCAACTTGTAGGCTGAGCATATTTCTAGAGTTGGCTCGTATCTTAGTTATAGGCTTAGCATGCATTTCTTTCCTAGGGTTAGCTTGTATCTTTGTTCCAGACTTAGCATAGATAAACCTAGATAGTTGTGTACAACTATGGAGTTCCAGGCTTAGTCTACACAACCATATAGGTTTACCAACAAGGTTGTCAGTAAACCTACACAACCATCTAGGTTTACTAACATAGATTTGTGTGTAGGCTAAGCCTGCATCTTAGATGCGAGCTTAGCCTGGAACAACACTATGGAGTGATCCTAGGAAAAATATGCATGCTAAGCATGTAATGGTGATACGAACTGACATTAGAAAAGAGATGTGGGCTTAGGTTGAAACAAAGATGCAGGCTAAGCATTTAACTGTGATATGAGCTAACCTTAGAAGATTGCTTAGCCTACAAGTCGGCTCAGTCGAATCTTGGTTGAGGATGACCCACGATGGCGTTGGCTAAGCCTGTATTTTCGCTCAAAGTTGCAGGATGAATAAGTCTGAAAAATGACGTGCATCTACAAGCTGATTGACATGTCATACAAGCTGTCTCAACCTACAACTTTACACGTTGTGTATTCTAGGCCAACCACGTGTACAAATTCTTATCTTTTAGTGTCTACGCACTGGCTAAATTGTTAGCCTATAGGGTGAAAATAAACAAAATGAACGATTGAGATTGACTGGTAACCATGACCAAAGGACTTGTAGGGTGAAAATTTATGACATTTTTTAAAAACTTATCAATAATGAGCATTTTGATAAAAATCCTTTTATAATTCCACAAGCACAACATATAATTAATATGACAAATTTATTGTAAAAGACCTAACTTTGGAGATTTTTTAGATTAAGTTATCAAGCACTGTGTCTATATAAATTCAGTTTCTTTAAGTATCTCATTTTAGTAAAAATTTAATTCACAATTGCTTACCATTGAAATTGTTTGTACTTTTTAATTACCGTATTTAATTTATTAATCTGTTACTTACATATATAGTTAGTTTATAAAAAATTTACTTAGGTTTTTCTAGTACCACCCTAGTATAAGCTATTTCTTTAATACAGTTGTTTATAAGGCTTTAAACATTCTAATGCATTAATTTTGTACTAACTTCTAGCTTCATTTACACATATATCTAACACTTTGTATCTTAAATATAGAGTATAATTGGAATAAATATATTCACCCCGTGATTTATGTCAAAAATTGGAATCTTGGTATAAATCAATAGAATTAAACACCGGAAAACACAAAGATACAAGTATAGTATTAAAAGTAGGAATCTTATTTTATTACGAAATTTACGTAAAATATAATAGTACATCTAAAAAGTGTTATTAATTATGGATTCTTTTTACCTTTTATTTATTACGTAGGTAGCATTAGTACTTGTCGACTAGCAGTGGACATTTTCCTGATTACATTGTTCCAATCTCACGTGTAAGTTTTGTCTCTACACGTGACCTAGGGTGCCAAAACTCACATGCAATTACTTTATTAATTCAGCTTTTTCAAGAAATTCTATGTTTATTGCATGTCTTAAATCATTCAGTTATAAACAACACTTGCAAAATACCTCATAATGTTTTGTTACATTTTAAAAAAATAACTATGTGATTAAATAACCAAACATAAGCATTGTTTATTTTTTCTTTGAATAACTAACTTAAACCGATTTACTACATCATTTGCAAGATTTAAACCCTAACCTCCTCCTAAAAAACAATTGTTTCTTATTAGCTGACTATAGCCTTGATAAAACAAGCATTCTTGTAACTATGTTGGTGGTCACGTAGACATAAACATCATTACGGTGTTTATATGATTTTTGTATATTATCGTAAGGATATTATATTTAATGTTTTGTTACATTAAAAAAAATATCTATGTGATTAAATTAACCAAACATGCTTTAGATTTGAGATGAGATAATGTTGAGTTGGTTATTCAATATGGGTATTGAATTTGGTGAACGTGAAGCAAGCATACAGATCCGAGTTGCGAGTAGTGAGATGAGATAAAGTTGAGTTTTAGATTTGAGATTTTGTAACTATATATGTTGGTGGTCACATAGGCTCAAATATTCCGTTTTATATGATTTTTGATATATTGTCGTAGGAAATTATTTATATTATATTAAAAAGCAAGATTAATGCATATCTAAGCGAGGTGTGTGTAACATAATATATTGTACGTTTATGTATTTTTTATCACAATTTTATATACAATGATATGCTAGGCTTAGTTATAAAATGCTAGATAATTAAAGTATGCTAGTGTTTTAATAAAGATATGTAATATCTTGATTTATGGAATGAGGTATTAAGAAGGCTTATGTGATTCGTTAGACCTTTGTTTTATAAAATTAAATTTCAAGAACTTATTAGCTTGCAAGGCTAAGGTGGAGAAGAAAGCTTGTCATCATTTGGGAGGATAAACTTTCGTATTTAAGTGTTATCTAAGTTGTGAGAGTTTGCTTCCGATGACATTCTTGACCAACGGGTATTGTTGTCAAGGTCTCATTAGTTGAAGTATGTTGATTCTAGGATCAAAGACTTAAGCCCCAAGTGTTGTGTGACGCTCCACCACAAACTTGACCTTGATGCATATCTCGTACTGGATTTACACAAAACGTTTAGCATTACAAAGATAAAAGCAGCTAAATTCTCAATACATATTAATATGTTACAAAATCGTTAACTTTAAACTAAGTCAGTCCTTCCTTGCACCGTATAGCCCTCGAGATGCACTCTAAACCGGCTCTTTACTCTTGCTACTAGAGACATGAAACTTTCTTAATATGCATGCTACAATGAGTCAGCTAATGCTGACAAATTCTAAGTTTTGATTAATAATTTCAAATCTCTTTTAAGTGAGACTTGATTTTGAATACAAATAATTATGCATACATTATTCTCTTAAATCCGGTAAAACGCCAATACACTTCCAAAAAAAGCATTATCCTCTTACTGTGGTTATATTTACCCTTAAATCATCATTAACGCTTATCTCTTACACACACACACTATACAATCACTCTTTGAACTCGTAAAGGGTTTAACAGTCTTGCTTTAATTCCAAGGTATTTGTCAATATTATCTGTTACAAACGTATTGGACCATCTAATAGTCAAATATACCACCAACTATTTGGTTGAGTGGTAACTTCATGATTTTCTTTAAGTGTGGTTGTGAGTTCGAGTTCTACTAACAATAAAATGTTGTTGGTGGGCAGGGTTTTACTGCAGTGAGTCTTCGAGTGACGGTTTTTTTTCTGAAATTGATGGTTGGTGGGCTTGAGCTACCCAACGTTGTCTGTGCTCGCAGGCGTATGGGATGACTTTTCGCCGTTGGGATATCCCGCGTAGCTGGTGTTTAATTAGTTGGTCGTTAAATAAAATCTAATAGTCAAATATACAACAATTCCAAGACTAAGAATGGATCAAGTACTTTATTTTTCAGGCGGGTCGCAACCAATCTTCGCACATCGATTAACAGTTAGACAATTTTCTATATTCGAATTTAGAACTTGTAAAACTTAATCTTCTAAGAACTTCAAAAGGCATAAGATAATTTTTAACAGTTGAAACTAACATTTGTGGATAAACTCATCTAGCTATACTTTTTTCCTAAAGCGTATCATTTCATTTCGAGCCCATTTCAATCATACCTAATTTCGACTCAAACAAAATTGACATTATTTTCAAATGAGTTGTTTTGATAAGAAGAATTCTTTTTGAAAATACATTTTGACCCGTTATCATGTTTGATGCGACTCACGTGTTTACCATACACGCTAAGAACGATTAAAAATCATTGATCTAAGTATTAACAATTTTTGTAACTTCTATTCATCCTTTTATATATTTACAATATTTAAAAGAAGTATGGATCAAAACTAAAAGTTATAAATTTAAATATAACTTTGTATATATACAACATAGGACCAAAAAAAAGTAAAACTTTATATATAAAACTCGTGAAACAAATTAAAAAAAGAGTAAGTTAATCATATTTTCTCATAATAAAAACCTTGTTTGTTTTATACATATATAATAAATCGTTTAAAACCATATAAATAGTTTTACAAACCTATAAAAGATGTGTGTGAGAGAAGCCTAGTTAGTAAGGAGAAAATATGGAGATAAAGAAAAGAGACAAAGGAAAGTGGGAGATTGTGAAAAACAAAAGCAATTGGTGTTTTTCATGTTTAAAAGCATTTTATTGGTGTATGTTCAATATTGTAGATTAATTTAGTTAATTAATGTGACACTTTTCATATATACTTATCTTCACAAATATCAAAAATACATTCTTATAACATACCACTAAAAACATGTAATTTGTTTATGAATTCGAAGGTACCAAAACAACCCATTGGCTCTCTCACCCCACACCATCATACCCCACACCATCATACCCCATTGTCTTGGTTCTAAACATGAACTCGATCAAAGTGAAGTCCAAAGTGCTAAATCCAAAGTAAGAAAGACAAAAGGAACAACAAACGAAGACCAAGAAGAAGAAACAATGCAATATCGTACTCTATACGTTTGTTTCATATATGTCTAACCTAGTTGATGCAACTTCAACTCGCTTTTTAAGCTCGTTTTCTTGGTAAAGTAGATAAAGTGTTATATGTTATTTTAATTATATTAGTTTCTTTTTTATCCGACTAAGAGGTGTAGTTATATTGTTCTTTTCATCCTTTGGTTGAAAACCGATGATATGTATTAGCTAAATATAATTACAACATTTAGATCAAGAGTTGTCGATTTATAACACGACCCTATAACACTCTAATATGACAAAGTTTTCACAAGAGTTAAGTGAGTATGGGGTAAAGAGTTTAGGTTATAAACGGGTTGACAAGTTAGTTACTTGGTTAAAACGCATCAAAACATATTCAACTTGCCTAACCCATTTATGTGATGCATAACCATTTAAGTAATTGTGTTAAATGGGTTCACACGTCAACATGACACGTTGATTGTTTAAGATTCGTCTATTGAAAGATATAGTTTCATAATTTTATAAATAATTAAATATATTATTTTAAGCTTCTAATCTTATACGTATATACCTTCTAAGGCGTAAATGAGTAAGATGAGCCATACCTCGCCTAAGCCTAGCTCGGCTCTTTTAACTATAACGAGCTTGAACTTGACTCGTTTCAAACTCTATTTCTGAAGCTTGAGGTTGGCTCGTGAATAGTACTTCTAGCTATATACAGTTGGCTCGGGCTTGGCTCGTGTATTATCTATTAGTTATTTGATTATTGTAATCGTAGTAATTTATAATTTTTCATATATATATGAAATCATGTTTATAATGAAGAACCATGAAATACAAGGGTTACCAAGTGTCACTAGTAGAAAATTGATTTTTTTTGTTTTTTTGAGCGGTTCAAGGGTAAAACCGCCCAAAAAAACATACCCCTATATTTTATTCTAAATTTAATAAAACATAAACGCCTAAAAAATCAAAACCGCCTAAAATGGTTTTATTTTGTTTTGAACACGTTTTTTTATGTATTTCTCCACTAGATTTAATAACAAACCACGTAAAATTAGATTATAATTTAAATTTTGAATTAACATACAGTTTTCAACCTCCCAAACATTTATATTAAACCTTAATCTCAGTCTTTCAAAGAAATATCTACATCTTCTTCAACCTCTCAAAAAAACACATATTTCTTTCACATAATCAAAGGTTTGTTATATTTAATTTATTTTACTATTTTATATTAAAGACAATAAGCATATATGTTTTATGTGATGTATATTATGTTTTTATTTGCAGTGATTCAAGTTATACTTATGTAGGATTCAAGTTATGCTTATGTAAGATCTCAATATTTATTATCTTCCTACTCAACTCACAGTGTTCTTCAAAATATATATTAAAGGTTAGTCAATTCTAACTTTTTGGTTATTATAAAGATATACATTAGCTTTAATAAATGAATTATATGTATTTATACACCCCTTCACTTATACACACACATACATACATATATATAAAGGTTTGTAAAATATAATATTTATATTGCATATTAAAATATATTTTGAATAAAATATATTTGTAAAATATAACATTTTTATACATATATATTATATTTGTATGCATATTTATATAGGATAACACTTAAAATATATACCCGTTCAAAATTTATCTAATAGAGATAAATTTTGGATAGTCCTCTATTTGGGACTGCATTTTGAGTATTTTATCTCATTAGGATGTGTATACATTTTAACGAGTGACTATTTAGGAAAAAATCGGCTTTATTTTCCTTTTAACTCCTTCGAGTTTGCGGTCTATCCACATACTTGGGAAGTTAAAGGGAAATGTTGCCGATTTTTTCTTAAATAGTCATCTGTTAAAATGTATACATATGAGATAGAATACTCAAAATGTGGGTTAAGATCCACTGCCTTAGAGTACCCAAACATGTGCATATATAAACTACATCACTTATTTGATTATTTTTATTTCAAATGAAAGGTAGAGAATATTGGATGTACAATAGTGGACTTACTACT
The DNA here is from genome assembly GCA_018326385.1 of Flaveria bidentis. Classification (NCBI taxonomy): domain Eukaryota; kingdom Viridiplantae; phylum Streptophyta; class Magnoliopsida; order Asterales; family Asteraceae; genus Flaveria; species Flaveria bidentis. The sequence continues at coordinate 15,298 of BJCM01249609.1, forward strand.
GAAATATATACGAAAGGCGTTTATAGTCTTGTTAAGAATGCTGAAGCTAATCGAATTAATGTTGGCTCTAAATGGATTTGGTGTCCGTGTATGATTTGTAAAAATCTTCAAAGATTTGATAATATTAATGAGATAGAGTATCATTTGTTTATAAATGATTTTATGCCTAGATACACTTGTTGGTCAAAACATGAGGAATCACAAGTTGATTATGCCACAACATCGTTTAATTTTGACAATGAGGAAATGTCAACTTAAATTATGTCAATGACAATTCTTGCAATGACGATTTCAATGATGAAGATTTAAATGGAGATGGTGTAAATGACATGTTTAAGGATTTAAAGAATAATTCTTGTGATGATGACAAAGAAAAATTACAAAACCTATTTGACGATGCGAAAAAACCATTATACAATGGTTGTGAGAATTATTCGAAACTTAATGCTGTATTAAAATTGTTTAACTTGAAGATAAAAAACAGATGGAGTGATAAAAGTTTCACAGATCTATTAGTTGTTTTACATGACATGCTTTCAAAAGATAATGAGCTACCTATTTCGTTTTATCAAGCCAAAAAATTAATGTGTCCGATGGGATTAGAAGTTGAAAGAATACATGCATGTCCGAATGACTGTGTCCTGTATAGAAATAAGTTTGAAAAAAGTCATAACTGTGTTACGTGTGGTGAATCAAGATACAAGAATAAAAGTAAAGATGTGGAATATGATGACGATGTTAACAAAAATGGACCACCGGCTAAATTATTGTGGTACTTCCCTATTATTCCAAGACTAAAACGATTATTCTCAAACGAAAAAGAAGCAAAAATATTACGATGGCATTCAGATGAAAATGTTAATTTACACTGCCCAGAAAAACAATTTATGTACTAGTGTGTACAACTAAGAGTTACGTACATATAGTTCATACAAGTTACGTATACGTAAGTCGTTTCGTCATCATCGACATTACTTGAAATTTATATGAAAAATATATATTGACCTTGAAAAATATGTTTGAATTTTACTTAAATATACTTTAAACAATTAGAAAGTTAAATCAATTATATAAGTTATGTGATTGGGTTTGTGATGGTTTTTACGGTTTTTAATTATCAACATGGTTATAATATAGTTATTTCCATCATAGATTTATATATAATAATCATTATTATACGAATACATGTTTAATATAGTAAATGAAAAATATATTAACTAAAGACACATTCATTTAGGTTCTTAAGATTAGTGAAGCTTAATATGTGAAACTTCAACTCGAACATGATTATTAAATTAGCTTAATAGTAAAACTATTAATTAAGTACTTCAACTGATACGCACCCCTACTAACTATTAACATTTGAATAATGTTTACAGTCTTGCATCCAAAGCTTGTTTAACGGTTTTTCAACTATCAGTCCTCTGGTCAGAGTGTGTGTGAGTTTTCGTTTGAGAAAAATAATTTATTTAGGTGGGCTAACACTTAACATTATTATATTTAGCTCCTATCGAATAAATGCATTGGCTAGCAAGTTGCAATGCTTAATCTTTTATTTTGATATAATACGAACACATTTGCACGCATTTGGACCCTACTTAGCCCAACCAACAAAGCCCATTTTTTAATTGCCGTTAGTTCCAGCCCAACATACTCCATTAATCTAAACACCTTTTATCATAGTCAATCTTTTACTTTAAACGACATTTGAAACTACCCCGTAATTAAATCTTACCGAGACAATATATCCGTTGTTCATTATGATCTTAATATTCCAGGTTTGACTCACCCAGGAACACCATCAAGGAGAAACGAAGTAAAAAAAAATAAACGGTGTTTAAGTTGAGTAAAAAAAAAATAAACGGTGTTTAAGTTGAGTATACCAACCCATGAACTCGTTAACATGTCAACCTAGTGACACAACACACGATTTACGTGACATATAAATATGTATGTTTAGGAATTATAGTTTAAAAAAGTGAAAACATGCAATGGGATTGGATAAGGAAATCCAAAATGTCGAAATGATAAAACAAGAGTCCCACACTCCCACCAAACCCTTTGTTGGCGAATTCACTCGAAAACCGAACCACCATAATCGATTCGATTCGATTCGATTCGATTCGATACAACACCTCCTCCATGGCTTATCTACCACGTGTCCTTCTTCCACAATTTACCAATTCAACCTGCACCAACTCCACCATTTTCCTCAAGCTAAACCCTCCGCCACCCACCACCACCACAAAGCGATTCTCCGTCATCTCAATGGCGGAATTCAACCGCACCACCGTCCTCGTCACCGGCGCCGGTGGCAGAACTGGTAATCACCGCCATCCTTCACTTCCAACACTTATCTCCTAAATCCTTCGGTTCGTGTATAAACAACTAGTGAAATTCTGTAATTTGAATTTGAAATTGAAGTTTTTGGTGATTTGATGGTGTGATTCTTCGCTTGTAACACTTATCTCGTTAATTTAACTTCAATCCTTCGTTCGTGCTTCTAAATCCTTCGATTCGTGTATAAACAAGTGGTGAATGTGAGTAATCTGAAGTTGAAATTGAAGTGTTTGGTGATTTGGTAGTGTGATTCTTCACTTTTAACACCTATCTCGTTGATTTAGCCTCAATCGTACTCCTGAATCCTTCTCTTCGTGCATAAACAACCGGTAGATAACGAAATTTTGATTTGAAAGTGAAGTTGAAGTGTTTGGTGATTTGATGTGATTCTTCCTTCACTTGTAACACTTATCTCGTTTATTTAACTTCAATCCTTCGTTCGTGCTTCTAAATCCTTCGATTCGTGTATAAACAAGTGGTGAATGTGAGTAATCTGAAGTTGAAATTGAAGTGTTTGGTGATTTGGTAGTGTGATTCTTCACTTTTAACACCTATCTCGTTGATTTAGCCTCAATCGTACTCCTGAATCCTTCTCTTCGTGCATAAACAACCGGTAGATAACGAAATTTTGATTTGAAAGTGAAGTTGAAGTGTTTGGTGATTTGATGTGATTCTTCCTTCACTTGTAACACTTATCTCGTTTATTTAACCTCAATCATGCATTTGTGCGCCTAAATCCTTCTGTTCGTGTATAAACAACTGGTGAAATTGAGTTAATTTGAAGTTGAAATTGTAGTGTTTGGTGATTTGAAAGTGTTATTCTTCACTTCTAACGCTTATCTCGTTAATTGAAAGACAATCATGCATTCGTGCTCCTAAATCCTTCGTTTCGTGTATAAACAACTGGTGAAATTGAGTAATTTGAAGTTGAAATTGTAGTGTTTGGTTATTTGATTGTGTGATTCTTCACTTCTAACACTTAATTCGTTGATTTAACCTCAATCGTGCTCCTAAATCCTTCTCTTTGTGCTTAAACAACTGTTTCATAACTTAAAATGTGATTTTTGATTTGAAAATTGAAGTGTTTGGTGATTTGCTAGTGTGATTCTTCACTTCTAACACTTATCTTGTTAATTCAACGTCAATTGAGCTCTAAATCCTTCTCTTTGTGCATAAACTACTGGTAGATAACCGACTATGTGAATTTCGATTTGAAACTGAAGTGTTTGGTGATTTGATAGTCTGATTCTTCACTTGTAACACTGATCTCGTTCGTTTAACGTCAATTGAGCTCTAAATCCTTCTCTTCGTGCATAAACTACTGGTAGATAACCGACTATGTGAATTTCGATTTGAAATTGAAGTGTGTGGTGATTCGATGATTTAGGGCAAATTGTTTACGAGAAGCTGAAGGAGAGATCTGGTGAATATATTGCACGAGGTATGGTTCGAACGGAGGAGAGTAAGGAGAAGATCGGTGGAGACGACGACGTTTTGATCGGAGATATAAGGAATATAGAAACTGTTGTTCCTGCTGTTGAAGGCATTGATGCTCTTGTAATTCTCACTAGTGCGGTTCCTAAGATGAAACCAGGGTTTGATCCAACTAAAGGTGGAAGGCCCGAGTTCTATTTTGAAGAGGGATCATACCCTGAACAAGTAACTGTTCATTGCTTTTGATATTATTTGTGTTTTTTATTTGGTTTGTTTCGGATTGGTAATTCAGTTTATGATCATGTGTTTTAGGTTGATTGGGAAGGGCAGAAGAATCAAATTGATGCAGGTAAGTAAGTGTTGCTTATGCATGTGACACGTTAGTAAATCTGTCATGTTCACGTCCATAGAGAGTTATTGGGTTGTAAAGAATGTCTGACCTCAAATACTACCAACATGTTTTTGGTGTATTAATTGTGGATCGGAGTTCACTGTTAAGCCTGCTTGGCTTGGTTTCAAAAAGTGTGCCTTAGGCACGAGGTCTGAGACATTCTGAAAATCGAAAAATGTCTTTGGCCTTTGTAGTAGTGCTCTATGTACATCTCAGTCGAAGTTGGTCAAAATTGGTCACAATTAGGGTCGAGATTGGTGTGTATAAATGACCGAATAGATGAACTGTTTATTAATGCTTTACTTGATAAAAATGTTGATATTTAAAAGAGGTGAGAGTGATATAACTCTTTTGGGGCTTTACTTGATAAAATGTTGATGTTTAAAAGAGGTGAGAGTGATATAACTCTTTTGGTTGTACGTGAATATTTATTTGATTGTATATAGAGCAACGCATACACTCCTTGCACCTCGTGCTTGGGCTTTGGGACCTAAATTCCTCAAAGCACAAACCAAGGTGCTTGGGTGGGAGCAATCTAGGATGACCTTCTGGAAGTTTCACTCAGGAACCAAAAACAAATGTGTTAGCTTGTTATGGGTAAAGTAAAAGGTGTTGGTTAGTATTTGCGGTCAGATATAACACTACGAGTCTTATACGTGTTACATTTTGGTCGTTTTCTTTGTTTTTTTTTCTTTTTTCATTCTGTTTTGGTGTGCAGCTAAAGCTGCTGGAGTGAAGCAAATTGTTCTGGTTGGCTCCATGGGTGGAACAAACATTAACCACCCTTTAAACAGCCTGGGAAACGGGAATATACTGGTTAGTTTAACCTATTCTGCTTGAGCAATGCGATTCTGCTTTGTAGTTTTTATAACTTTCTAAGAATATTAGATTCAAACATGTTAGAAGCCATGAACGTTTATTACTTTATTACAAGCGTTTGTGTTACAATTGTTGCTTGCAGGTCTGGAAAAGAAAGGCTGAACAGTATCTAGCAGACTCTGGGATCCCATACACTATTATAAGGTTAGCAATGATGATCTTTATCATTTTCCTTGATTCAGAAAATGAAGTCCCACTTTGAGTGGTTGGTCTTATTAGGGATGCGACATAGTTTGTGTTCTAAGTTGGCGGGTTGAACCCAAAAATAGTGTCAGAAACATGAACCCTAACACACGCTGGTTAACCCGATACTTTTTATTTCCTTTTTTTCTTATTATCACTCTAGATTTACAGATTTATAACAATACAAACGTATACATGCAATTAAGTCAACTATAAAATGTGATACGACAACCCAGACATGTTAACCGAGCAAGACTTGTTTAGCTATACATGGCTACATGCTTGTGGGTTTGACATGAAACTGACCGGACCTGTGAATCTGTGATATTCGTGTTAGGTTCATGTTGGGTGTTTTTGACGTGTCAAAATTCACACCCCTAAGTTTCATATCCACCTACAGAAAACAATTGTTTATGTTGATGAAAATGTTTTCTCCTTATGTGGTGCTTCCTGACATAGTGTCATTTGATGTGTTCTGCACCTTCATAACCATGACTAAACTCTCAGCTTTTGTGAGTATTAGACTATTAATTAGTTTAACTTCCTCCAGCCAAGTTTCCATCATTTCTCCCAAATATTTTATTAAGATTCTTTATACCCTTTGACACTACACGAGATGATGCAGGGCTGGAGGTTTGCAAGACAAGGAAGGCGGTGTACGAGAACTGCTTGTCGGAAAAGATGACGAGCTTCTTCAGACTGACACCAAAACCATTGCCAGAGCAGATGTCGCTGAAGTCTGTATTCAGGTATTATATCCATTCATCTGCTACGATATTTAAAACGAGCAGTCAGTTTGGGGCTTTTTTCTGACATCTTGAAAATATCTTGCGAGCAGGCATTGAAATTTGATGAGGCAAAGTTCAAAGCATTTGATCTTGCATCCAAACCCGAGGGAACTGGAACGCCAACAAAAGACTTCAAGAGCTTATTTGCACAGGTCACTACTCGGTTTTAACCTATCATATGTCTTGCCATTTGGTTCCATAACAAGAATGTTCACTGTACTAGAATAACTGTCATGTTGTCACTTGTTTGATATATTATTGGGATTTAGTGTCGATGCTGGATACGGGTGAGATGTAATAATTTCGGATATATTTAGATGTAGCGGAACTCTTATTCCTTTTGAACGTTATGTATTTACTTAAGAGCGTCGATTTGTAAGATTTCTACATCGTGTAAACCTGAATAAACACGGGACTTCCCGGGATACTTGGGTTGGCAACTAGGCGTGATCTGTAAGACTTCTAAATCATGTAATTACTAAAGATGAACCCAGAGAACTCTTTTATTAGTTATATGGTATCTGAAACTTAACTTTTATGTGTAATATACGAAAAGTATCCCGATTCACCATATATATTATCGAAAGTGTTTCCCGTCAAATAATAGGTTTGCTATGAAAAAAGATGGTAAATCTCTTGAATTTAGAAATAAAAGTACCTGGTTTTTATACTTCTCTAACATCAACAAAACTCAAACATTCTCGTTATTGTTTGAGAAGTTTACACAGTTTGAAATTTACATTTAGCTGTCTTGTTTTGTTTGTTTTTTGAAATTAATTGATGCGCTTTGAGTCTTTTTTTTTTAACGACTAATTGGATTGCTAACGGATCATTGGCCCATCCGATTATATCAATTACTCAAAGTACAAAATCTGAGACAACCAAAAGGAAACTCACATATGTGAGAAAACACCCACCTAAAATCTCATTTTATTTATTGAGACTTTAACACAAGATTTTCATTTATCTTTATGAGATTATAAGGTATCTTATCTTAACCACTTGAGTTAAAGATCATTATTTCAGTACCCATGAACTTAAGTTCAATCCAATACCCATTTCTCGTTGGAAGATTCACCAAGACCATGCAACTATACTGTTCTTCATGGATACTTATTCTTGTATCGTTCCGGTTTTATCGGATGTCCGAGATGGCTTTCTTGCGGTAAAATATCTAGTAAAAGTCTTTGACTGGTGAAAATGGAGTTTGTTCTAATTGCCTAATCACTAATGTGTGTTATTTTTCATGTGGTTTATGATGAAATACTGTTTCTGCTTTTAAAAAAACTAAGGAATCTTGGATTTACCATAGAGTGAACAATAACGATTCATCATTTTACTTAGGTTGGTATTTGTTCGTAGTCTATAACTTACCATAGACTATGAATTAATATGTAATTTGTACCTTTTGTATCATATACTTATGTAATTTACTTCAAAGCTGTTATATATTTTGAAGTAATTGGATTGACTAATGATCAATTCGATCATAATATTCATCAAACAAATCAGAAGGTGCGGGTGATACATTTTTCGACGAATCAGTCAATACCGATACATCACAAAAATGTCACGGGTGATACATTTTTCGACAAAAGACATGTTTTTAAAGATTATATAAGCAACGTACCAATATTTCGTTCAACAATTCATGAAAAAAAATAACAATCCATAAAATCAAAACTAATAATAACCAAATAAAAACCACAAAATTAAACTACAAAAATATACCCACTCTAAAACCAAAACCCAACCAAGTAAAACCAAAGCACCATTATCATTACTCTCCACTTCTTCATCCCAAACCCTACTTCACTGGCCTTATTCTTCTCCGGCGCCGGAGAGATCTCCGGGGCCGGAACCACAGAATTCGGCCCCGGAAAATCTCTGGTCAACGACGGCGCCGGAGACTGATCCACCACCGGAGCCGGAGCTTGTAGCGCCTGAGGAGGAGGTGCTACAACCGGTGACGGTGATGGAGCATAGGGTTGTGGGTAGGGGAATGGGAGGGGCTGAACCGGGGCGGGGCTAGAGGCGGTGATGGGCCGAGGGGGGGCGGTGAAGGGGACTCGGATGTCGACTTTTTGGCCGGATTGGCAGTGGGTGGATTGAGTGCAGATGAAGAAGTAGTGGCCGGGATATTTGATCGGAAAATGGTCGTCGCCGGAGGTGAAGGTGGAGTAAGGGTTGGAAGAGTTGCATGTTTGATAATCGGTGTATGAGACTCTAGCAACGTCATGGAAGATGTTCACATATTGAAAAACTACAAAAACAATAGATAACAAATTCAATTACTGTTAGTGTATTACTTTAACTTTAATATTACATATATAGTGAATTATAATGAATTTAACTAATTAATTTTTTTTCTAAAACGTAATTAACGATTTAATGTGGGACTTTTTTTATTTAAAATTGGAATGAGTTATAAATGTGTTGGGACGAATTATAGAAGATTGAGGGTTTAGTGGGTAAATTGAGGAAGCTAGTTTAGTTAAATGCAATATAAATTCCTTATTGTGAAAAAGTCAGATAAAAATAATGTGATGTGATTATTTTTTTTTTCAAACAAAAACAAGTAAACTAATATATTTAATTAAAAGATAAATAAAATAAAATTAGATTTGCATAAACTTTTACATTAGTTTTGTTATAATAAAAAAAACCTCTGATTGCCTACATTAAAATGAATTTTGCAGTAGTTTTAACAATATCACATGTTGGTTATAAATAAAAAAGGCCTACTTAATGTGTTATGTATAATTCTAAGTTTAATTTAAAAACAAATTAACTATATAAAAACCTTTGAACTATGAATATTTTACCAATGTTTTCGGATTTAATCAAACATTAAACCTTTTATCATTTTGTGAGATATGATTTAATAATCAAATAACGTTATAAATGAAATATGAGCTTAAGATATATAGAATTTGAAGAATGATGATTGAAACCAATTTATGTTTTAAGTTAAAATATAGTGTCTTCAAGCAGTTTATTAGTTCAAATGAAACCGGTATAAACAGATATAACGGATCAATCCGGTTATGAAACCCTCAAATTCTACTAATTGTACTAACTTAGCAACCCGTTTTCATATTTCTAATATTTAGAACTTTTTTGTCATTTAAAATTTTGACATTCATAAGAAGTTAAATCGAAACCCTCTAATAATAATAATAATAATAATAATAATATAAAAACTATAAGATTATATAAAAATAACTTACCAATGGTGTCACCAACTCTAAATAATTTTGTAGCAGCCCATCCTTTATAATCTACGTTTCGAACGCTCGTCCATCCAGCATCATCACCAACGATATAAACCTCTCCGCTCATCGCCGCCGTCATCACCGCCATCATCACCGCCACCGCCATCATCTTCATTGCTTCCATAAGTTAATATCCTGTGCTTCACTTGTGTTTAATTTCTTAAAGCCAGTTGAATATTTATAAAATTTTGGTGGAGAATATGAAGATAATTGGCTTATTTATGCATGATTTCTATTGGAACAAGGAAACTTTTATATTTAATTTTTTGATTTTATCAAATATTTTCTATTTATTAGTTGCTGTCTTTGCTTGGTTACGATGCATTTTTTTAAGTAGTTAATTAATGGTTTGATTTTTTTACTAAACTTGATGGATTATTGATGCAACGTTCCAAATCTTTGTTTTTATGGTAACTATAATCAAACTATTTGACTCCATATCTTTATTTTAATGATTTTTCACAAAGTAAACTGATGATCGGATGGTCTTTTTTACTTGTTTATCGGGACCAATCTATAAAACCGTATGATATTATTTGCTTTTAAAGTAGAAAAAATAAACTAACAATATAAGTAATTAAAAAAGACAACATAATGAAAATTCAAACACATAACACAATGAATGTTAAAAATACACCTACCAACTGTGCCTTTTTTTCCAGCAAGCTATTATAAAATTATTATATTTTATATAATACTAATTATCAATTTACTTGTGTATTGTTGGTTGTACTTTATGTATTATAAATTATAATTCATTTTGTTTTTTCTTTATTTTTCATTTTTAACTTATGGTTTCAATCTTTTACATTTAACTTTAATACATTTTTTTATTTTCAACTTTGATGTCATATACTTTATCATTTACAAATTTTTCATTTTGCATCTTGGTTTAAAATTTTCGAGTTAACATATAGGCACATGCATATGTTGTTTAATGATTTTACATATATATATTTTTTTCTATTTCACGACCGCATTATGTAATACACTTCATTCTACTTTATACACATTAATACGTCACGACACGCATGCATGGTTTAAAGTTTTACGTTATTTTTATGTTGGGTTTTATTTCTTTTGTTTTAGGAGTTTTTTCTGGTATTGATGGTCGCTAACGAGGTGGACATTGATGTTATTTGATAGGGTTTTAAGCCCTCACCGCAACGTGTGGGGTTAAATACTAGTTTCAACCTAATTTACAATTTGACTCGAGTGAGTATTGAATACATGTTAATCATTAGACCATTGATAGTATTGGTTAACTGTTTATATTCAAAACTAGGTTATTTATGATCACACGACGCTATTGAAATATGTGTTATTTTTTTGCGATTAGAGCACAGCTTGAGCTTCGTACCTGGATTCATTGCCATGTTATATAGTCCGACCATTACCTAGCTACATTTGGCTCAACCGGTTAAACCGAGGCGGATCAAAATATTGAAGAGGCCGGTTTTCGGTTCAATCAATTTGATAATTTGGTCTAGTCCATAAAACCATACACAAAAGTCTATTATATCTATGTAGTCGTGATAGAAACCAAGTTTACCTCAATAGTTATATGAATTAATTGTTATGTGTTTACTTTAAGTAACGTTTTCTTTTATGTCTAATAATAGTACAAATTAAGCATTATCCATAATTCCATAGTAAATACTATGAAAAACACATTCAGGCTTATGTTTTATGCTCAAATATTGTCAGTTTGTCCCACACATCAGGATACATAGCATATGGCGTGTATCCTCTTTTTTTTTTTACGTGTATACACATCTAAACATGAATAGTAACCTCTTATCACTTAAGAATCGTTCGATGAAGACTCTTACATGAGTGATTTAGTACGGCACATAGACACTTCAAGGAGTGTTACTACCATACTAGACCATTCAAGAGCATAACGATTGCAAACTTCAACGGTCATATATATATTTATGTTATTTTCACCACTATCGTATTTGTTAGTATATTCTAGCTCTTTTTATCATACATCCCGTATGGTGCTAGGATTGCTTATGAAGGTTTGTTTGTGAATATATGTAAATTTGTGATCATGTAGTTCCTTTTTCATTTGAAGAATTCCGCAATATTCTATGATTTTTAAGCTTTTATTTGTGTTTCGTAACAATCTTTTGACGATGGGTTGTCTGGTAGTTGTAGCTAGCGACATACGAGGCAAATTATCAAGTAACCATACTATGACGGATCTATATTTTCATACTTTCTTTGGTTCTTTGTTGCGTCCAATATACGTCCTAGGTTTATTCATGGGCAAAGGATGTAAGGGGCCTCGAGTGAGTATTGAACACATCAGTAAAATGCCCTTGATAGTTGATGCAATGCAAGTTTGTATGATACTATTTCTAGAGACGAAATCACGGGACAAGAAATTAAGCTAGTTGTTGATGAGCCTACTTTGCGACTGGTGATGACATGGACTCATGTAAGATATTTCGATTGGGTATATGAGATGCGTCGAGCAGCTATGTAATGAGCTAGACACACACACAACAAACAGCCCATCAAAATCTCACAAACAAAAACAATATTTTAAGTAGTAAAAAACAACATAAACCGTAACTACCCAACCCACGTTACAACATAAACCAGGGCCGAAACAACAATGTTTCTAATCAAACAGCTAAGGTCAGTTGCAACACTTGCACCTGACCTTAATCCAATTGTAGTTGTTTTTGGTGGCAAAGGGGAGCTAACATTTGTACTTGGGGTGGCGATTAGAGAAGAACTTTTAAGGACTCGAACATCAAGCTTTTGGCCGGCTTCACAGTGGCTCGGAAAGCTGCAAATAAAGTAGTAATGACCGGGCGCCTTAATGATGAACGAGTCATTACCGCTTTGGTAGGTTTTCCATGGTCGAGTCATGTTGCATGATCGGAAACCATGCTGGTTTACTTGTATCACATTGTGGCTGTTCGGGTTGTAATGGAACACTGCATTTCATTATAAGATTTTACAAACACACCGCATTGTTACGAGTATAATTATTATTTATGTTGTTTCGCTAAACCATACAAGAGTTTATTAGTTGTAAATGAAGGATGCTTACAAAGGGTATCACCGACACGAAAATTCTTTGATGAGGCCCAAGTTGTGTAATTCGAATCAACAAGAATCGTCCAACCCGCAGTGTCACCAACATTATACACTTTGCCCATGACCGCCTTCATCAAGACACCTTCGATTATCATAAACATCAAACGGAACATCATTCTTACTTTCAAAATCGTTACGCGCTCTTGAGGATTGATGAGTTGTTAAGAAAAGATGGTAGAAGTTAGGTGGGCTAGGGCACATGATTATGTGATGTACAACCATACCATTATCATGTTATATACATGAGTTGGTAGTACTGTGTGCATTTGGTTGCAAGTGAAGATCTTGTGTAACAACTAACATGCACTCATCACTTTCACCAAATCTTTGCATATTATGGTTGTATATAGATGTACAGCTGACAGTGCAATTTGTACAAACCTCCATGCATAAATTATTATTCATAACCTGACGATTTTTGAACATCAACATACACGTTTGATTACACGATATTCAGTCATGTAAAACCATGACTTTGGTGGTCACACTGGTTAGTTTTGCTTTAGATACAAAACTTTGCAAGTCAAAGATGATTCGAGTAGGAAATGTTACTTTGTAATGGCGGAAACGAGTTTAAGGTCAATGTCTTCTTTTGCTTTTGAATCAAACGGGTCGTCACCAATATAAAGATCCAATATTGACAGACACAGCAGTTGGCTCTCGACAGTTCCTATCTCTTTGCCATCAACTATGTGGTTTGAACCAAAATAACACATTAATGCAAACAAAACACATCAAAACAATTTATAATTGAATAAAAGAGGATCTTGAAAAAAGATAACAGATTATAGAAGATTAGAATATGTAAACTTACTAGCGGTTCGGAGCACATAGCCTTTTTCCTTGGAGAGGTCGATGATTGATCCACGAGGAATCTTGTATTCATCTCTAAACTGGGAAGTAAACCTGCATGTACAAGAACAATTTTCCTTATGAAACAATAAGCAAAATAAATTTTATAATATCGCAATTTAAAATTCCATCAGCTATTTTGTCTCTTTTTTTGAATTTTATTAACACTTAATGTATCAAATACATATACGGAAACTATACCAAGGGGGTGTTTGGGTTTGGGTTAGCTTATTTAGACAATGTATTGGTGTATTACATATTAAAATTTAATAACCCTTTTTCAGTTGCCAAATAGCTTATGGCTTATAAGCTTCTGTGGTAGATAAGCAGTTTTTGAGAAGCCAAGTTGGAGGTGCTTATTCAAGAGAGTTTGTTGAGCTCATAAGGTAATAAGCACAAAAGGATTATCTAATTTAATTGAATAAAATGATTTAGGAGGAATTTCAACATGGTTCAAGAAAAAATATAACCTAAGTCAACTTATTTTTAGGTTGAACAAGGTCTATATTGCCACCTCTACATTTTATGATCAAGAAGGTATACTCTGTATGTGAAGCGAACTATACAAAGCATGAAAAATACCATATTAGTTTGCGAAGTTAAATGAATAAAAGAGATCATTGAAGCACAAATCTCTGAGCATAATAAGTTTGTCAGCAGTGATGAAGAAAAGACTTGCTTGTTTTTTTTATAACAACTGAATAGTTATAGGCTGGTTTTCAGAGGGCGAGACGCTCCGAATGCTTTAGGTATATGAGAAGTTACTTTGTGTACAGCCATTTAGCTTTATGTACAAGCAAAAGCTACATATCTAATTTTCATTTCATACTATTGTCCTTTTTTACACTATTTTTAAAATTTCCGGAGCGCGGTTCTAACTTTGACCTACATGTACTTTGGTGCCGCCTTGTCACCTCACACCACTGATGGAAAAAGCCAAACATGACCAGTTCAAAATGAACCAGGCCAAACAGACTTGTCCAACCACGGACGGGTTCAAATGAACCTGTCCAAACATGACCCGCCAAACATGAACCAGCCCAAAACCCTTTCTCCAATTAATGCTTCTTAAAACCCTGAAACATTTTTTGTAGAAATTTGAGTTTGATCTTCCTCCGCCACCTTCAAACATCATTGTTTAGTTGGATTATTCAAACCGATATATCACCAAGAAATCCATCAATGAAATATAGTCATTTTCTATATTTAAGCAAAACATTTCCTTCTATTCTACAAGCACTTGTCTAATGAGCTTATTATATTTTTGTTTTCATTTAGTTTATTCAAATGCTTGCTGATGTTACGACCAGCCATAACGATGAAAAAGGCAACTTCGGGTGTTCCTCAGTTACTCACACACATACTTAAGTTTGTGATTATTAATGCGCATATCAGAAAATTTTGATTTCTTTAACTAAAGTTGATTAGGTTTTACTAGTCTTTGTGTGTTTTAATGGAGTCTTCTATAAGTATAGGCAAGAGAGTGACAAAGGAGAATCTTAAGAGGTAAGTAATAATTAAAAAGAAGCACAAGGTTTCAAGTCTCAGAAGAAGACTAAAAAAACTGAAACAGTTCATGAGAAGAAAGAAGAAAGCATAAAACAGCAATCATCAGAGGAGTCAAGGAGGAACATAAGAAGGTTTGACTTTTCAATTATCAGCTCTTACTTTTCTCTCATAGAAGTTAATTTTTGGCAAGAAAGCTAATTGCTTTTATCGAGTCGCCATGAGGATACACATTGGATATTTGATAATACATTTCTCATATCATCTTGCGAAAGGAAGCAAGATGCCTTCATTTATGTTCCAATTAACATAGCAATTACAAGTTGACTAAATATTAAAGTCAGCCCTGGTAAAATATATGGCTGTGTTGATCAGGCTTTTCAGAAAAAGTAGCAGAAGAACATTAAGAAAGAACAAAGCAGTTCTGAAGAGAAGCAGAAGGTTTAACATTTAATCTTGAACTCTTAAATTTAATCTCATAATGAAAACTAGAATTGCATTGATTGGGGGATGCATAAAGATCCCAACTGATAACACATTTGTCTTAACATTGGATTATAAATAGACTTTAGGCAACGTTCAACATGTTTGATAGGGGTGTGCGCGGTGCGGTTCGGTGCGGTTCGGTGCGGTTAAGAGCTTTTCCGAAACCGAAACCGCAACTGCGGTTAATACAATTTTCAAAACCGAAACCACAACCGATACTTCGGTTAACCACATTTCGGTCTACCGCCGGTTGTGGTTAACTTTGGTTAATTTCGGTTAATTAACCAATCTTTTAACATATGCTTTTAAACTAAAATTTTAACTAAAAATTATTATCAGACTATGTTTGTACCAACTTTATAAGGATGTTCATGACAAAGTTTGTTTTTATGGTCCCACCAAAACTTAAACCGAAGTCAGAGTGTGCATATAAAAATGTGTGCACGCATCTTACATTACTATTACTTTTACTTATTTAGGGGTTCATTATATATATAATGGAATCCCACTATGTAAATATATCTTATAAAAATGTAAATCAATAAGGTTAACATATGAAATTCTAGTAAAATCATGAGGAGTATTCTAAATTTTTTACACACTAATGTCATTCGGTTCGGTGCGGTTAATTCGGTTAATTTGTACACCAAAACCGAAACCGAACCGCAATATGCGGTTAATTGTTTATGCCTTAACCGAACCGTCGGTTAATTGCTCGGTTCAGTTAATTCGGTTCGGTTAATGCGGTTAATTCGGTTATGGTTCGGTTAAATCGGTTAAGTGCTCACCCCTAATGTTTGACATGTTTCCTTTTATGCTAACTTCTTAATTTGACCCGTCTAAGATAAAACTCAACCTAAATGGACGCATTTATATAATTATGTTAACTAGACTGTTCGGAAAAAACTCAGAAGAGTAACAGTTCCAGGGATAGGGAGATAAAGACAGTTCTTTGGAGTCTTGAACAAAACAGGTTTAAATTCCTAATCTGGAGGTCTTGCTTTTCTTAATCATATAGTTTTACTTTGAATAATACTGGGTTTAGCTTAATGGTTATTACATAAAGATCCACAATTAATAGTACAAATGTCTTAATGTACTGAGAAAGGAAACATGATGCTTCCAAAGTGCTGCATTGACTAGATAATTACTGATTGACTAACTGATAGAATCAACCTTAGCTGAAGTCAGATTCAAAGATAGTTACTTAATACTAAGTTGAAAAAATGTTCTTCACTTGATTATATGTAGTCAGGTACAACTACTTTTATGCTAGTTATGCTGTTTACCTTATAAATTCCTAGCTACTATTCATGACATGGTAAACGTTAGAGGTGGCAAGATGGACAGGACTATCGGGTCAAAACAGGTCATGATATGAAACAGGCTGAGCGGGGTTGGCATATAAATAACTAATGTGCTAACTATAATCACAAAACAATATTATTATGGCCATGGTTTAGATATTTGAATGAAAAGATTCAGATTTTAGAAGGTTCTATGCATTAAAATACTCTGTGTTCAACCTTCAGTTATTACGATCCATTCCCCCTTTTAGCTAGTCTTTTACTTGGCCTGATCTGAGAGACAAAACTGAGCCTAAACCAACCCATACATAGTTAAATGTGTCGAAATTGACACACCTAGTAAAATTGAATAAAAGAACAGCTTACTTTTGAAGTAACTCCTTGTTTTCAGAACCACCAAACTTCTTTAATCTGTTTCCCACAGAATCTTCAAAAGCATTACGAACAGAACGAATGCTGAGTTTTCCATAAACTATTTGCAGCCTAACTGTAACACTTATATCACTTTCCATCAAATCTTGAGCGATGTCCTTATCCTTCAGTTCAGCTGTTGAGAGTGTTCCATATTTCTCACTTAAAACACCCTTTATATCATCATCATCGGCATACACACCTAAAAAAAACCCACATAATAACATCAAACTTCAACCATTTCTTTCTTAATAGCTGCATATTGACAATCTGCCATACAAAACTCAATTGTGATTTGTGATTTTATGGATGATTGCAATTGTAAACATAAAAAACATAAACTGATGCAAAATTTGCTTTGTTCCAGAACTGAAATGCCTATAAAATCCAAAATTCAATCAAACCGATACAACTACATGTTTCATTAGAAGTAAACATGATTCTGATCGTCCGACAACCAGTAAGTAAAGCTCAGTATTCTACCTTAGGTTTCCGATCACATCACACGAAATTTCAGCATAAAACGAACAACTACTTCAAAATTCATCTACATACATTGCTAATCAAAACCGAAATTGACAAAACTAGCTTACCAAAAGCATAAACATCAATATTCTTCAACCCAAACACCGCCTTCCTCCTTAATCCAATCCCTAACAGCCTCTGCGACTCCTTCAACACCGCCGGAAACGAAACACCAGTCTTCGATTCAGTGACTGCATCACCGGAGGCGTCAGATAGCGACAGTGATCCCCACAGGGGAGACGAGCGTGAGAAATTGGAAACGAAGGAGTTCAGTGCGTTGTGAATAGATTGATTGGTGGAGTTTTGGGAGATTGAGATGAAGGATGAAACTCCAGCGCCGACGGCGGCGGAGACGGCGACGGAGCAGGCGATTGTCGCCGGCGAAATGCCGCCGGAGATAAAGCGGTTGGGGGGCTGAGGGAACGAGAATGGGAAGCGCAACGACGGCATTGTGTTCTCCGGTGAGTTTGGTGGTGGTTGATCGAATTCATCGGTGGATTTGTTCACATTGTTTATAAGGGACCTCGAGTGGGCTTTATTAACTTGGGCTGAAACCAGGTTTTCAACTATCCTCTAAAAACTAACCTCCGTGGCCTGTTTAACGTTTAGCGAATTTTAGCGAACAGTTCGACGGAAAGTTCGTTTATATTCGTTTGTTTAGTAAATAAACGAACACGGACAAGAAAATTTCGTTCATTTAGTTAAATAAACGAACACAAGTCGCATTCGTTCATTAATGTTCGTGAACGTTCGATAATGTGTTTGTTTATGTTTGTTCGTGAATGTTCGATAATGTGCTCGTTTATGTTCGTTAAGGTGTTCGTTTATCTTCTTAATTTTTGTGTCACTTATTTTTTTGATTATTATGTCAAGTATTTTTTTTTATATTTATGTTAACTACTTCTTTTATTATTAATTGATTTTATGTAATGTTTGTAATAAAATTATAAATTTAATTCAGAAAAAAAATCTATAATAATTATTATTCGTTTGAGTTAATGAGTTTCTTTGTGTTCGTCATGTTCATGAATAGTTGTTTGTGTTTGTTCGCTTTTGTTTGTGTTCATTTGCGTTCGGTAAGTGTTCGTGAACAGTTTATGAACATATTTATTTTCTTAATGAACGAACACGAACAAGAAATCTCATTCGGTAAGTGTTCGTGAACAGTTTATGAACAAGTATATTTTTTAATGAACGAACACGAACAAGGTCTTGTTCGTGTTCGTTCGGTTCGTTTGCAGCCCTAGAGGTCTCTGTCGGAAGAGCTAACCGTGTAAGAGGGTGTCTGGACCGGGTCAGATGTAACATCCACTATTTTTCCAAGTTAAAACCCAAACCCAAACCCATTTTGAGCTTCCATTATTAATTTACTTAATAAATGGATCAAATACATTAAATATGTAATCAACTTATTGATTGATAAATAATTCTTTTTCATAAAATTATAAAGTTTATTAATCATGTTACAACAAATAACTAAATGGAAAAGACTTATTAAAACCTAAAAAGTTATAAAATAAATTTTAATAAACTTATAAAGTTTTATTAGTAATTATGAATTTTAAATACTGAAAATAAATAATCAAATTATAAAATTTATAAGTTTTATAAAAGTTATAAAGATTAACAAATATATAATTTGATTGATTATTCAAATTAGTTTTATAAAGTCTATACAGATTTTATAAAAAAGTTGTTAAAATTAGAGTCTTTAAGAATTTAAATTTTAAATTATAATTAATCTTTTATTTATTTAAATTATTTAATTTTATATTTAATTCAAATTCAAATCATAACCCCCTTTTAAAAGACTTATAAATCACCATTAACACCATTCATAACATCCTTCTAACCTCAAGTATAAAAGCAAGGCTTAGGCCTCACTTTTCATTTGCTCATTCTCTAAAAATCTCACTCTCATATCTTTCTTTCATCTATTGGTTTATGATCAATTTGAAGAATTTTATTTTATAAGAGATTTCAAGAATTCTTAATACTAAGATAATCTATTATTACTTTTATATTATACAAATCATCCTAACATCCAATTGTTTTCATGACTTTATGTTCTTACTATTATTCTTTCTTCTATCAAATCTCTTTTTATTTTAATAATTATTATTTGATCATTAAAAAATTAATAATCACTAATCTTATAACAATCACTAACATACCTAAATTAAGCTAACAACACACTAACATAAACAAAGAATCCCGTTTGCATATGGATGGCTATGCCGCCGCATTCGGTTATTCCACAAGATTATTGTTCTAAATTATGGCTATGCCAAAGTCTTAGAATATTTTTATTACTCAAATGAAGAATAATATACCATATGTTGACATAATAAAATTTTCTAACTCGTTTCATGCTTTAACGATTTTAAAAGTGCACATATGTGCATTACTACAATTCTGGCAGAATATTATCTTACTTCAACCGACTATAACTTGATCATAACAAGCTAAATTTGTAAGGCCTCGTTCCCGGGACGCTTACAGCTGGTCCTTCATCGCACATAAAACATATATTTATCTTCTTACATAAAAGCGTTGCAGTGAAAACATTAAAAACAACATTTTCATTTCATCAAAATGCTTTTGCAAAATAATACAACCGTTCATTACACAATATCATTTTACATTTCATTACAAAAGCATTATAACAATGGATGTCATCCCAAAAGAACTGAGTAGTTGTCCCGTGCCATCCTCAACAACATACCTGCCAACTGGAAACACATCAAAGTCAGCGTTGCTGAGTGAGTTCTAGTTTTAAAGAAAACATACTTTACTTACTTATAAAACCATTCGTTACTTTCGTAAGCGATCACACAACATACATACACATAGATAATATAGTTATTATCTTCTTTACGTTCGTTACATCTTTCATCCGTTTCCTTCATTTATAACATCATTTCTTCCGTTCATCTACCTCATACCTATCGCACTTTTCGCACAAATCGCACCCTTGCATCGTCGTACCCGAAGTACATATCGCACAAATCACACACATGAGGTAGCCAAGATTGCACGCTACATAGCACACAGTAAATACCACATTGCACGTATCAGATCAGTTACCAAAACTAAACTCCCACTGTGTCTATAGTCCCTCATGTTATCCATCGTACATATCACACAAATCGCACCAACGGAGTGGTCACCAAGATCGACTCCCCCTGTGTGTGAGAGAACTCTTGGCGTGTAGCCAAAATCGCACGCCATCTCATGGGTTAGCCAAAATCGCACGCTACATAATCCACATGAGATAGCCAAATTTGCACGCTACATAGCACACAGTAAATACCACATCGCACGTATCGGAGCAGTTACCAAAACTGAACTCCCACTGTGTCTATGTCCCCTTATTAGTTAGCCAAGATCGCACGCTAAGATACACACACAGTTGAGCTAATAACTCTCAATGAGTCGTGAACCTCCTTTCTTCCTCTTGCAAGCCATCCTTACTCTCATTCATTCATTCACGCTTGCTTTCATTCATTACGTTCCTCTTTTCATTATCTTTCACTTTATGTTACATAATACTTTCACTTCATTCATTAACGTTCAACGCAAACCACGGGAAGACAATCATACATAATAATAAGGAACATATAAACATACAACATCAATCACACAAGGCAACATCGCACACCCATAACATACAACATGCGCAATCACACAACATCAGACATCACACGAATCACGCGCATCACATCATATAACCATATGACATTACACATCATCATCATCATTAGCCCATCATCATACATCGTCTTGCATCATACATGCCCATCACATCATCTACAACCCCGAAAGTCCGAGCCTAAGTCCGCACTTTCCCGAAAGTCAGACAATACTATGGTCATTCGGGCGTATGGACCCTATTGGGTCACATGGTCTTCCATGCGTGTGAGAACACTCAAGCGAATGGGCCTCCAGTCGCATAGCCTCCAGTCGCATGCTTCCCATGCGAATGAACCTCAATCGCATGACATCCGGACGTATGGACCTCAGTCGCATGACCTTCATGCGAATGGTCCTTAGTCGCACACCTTTCGTGCGTATGGACCTCAATTGCACGACTCACAGGTGTATGGACTCCAGTCGTATGACCTTCAGTCGTATGACCTTCATCCGCATTTCATTCAGTCGCATGCCCTTCATCCGCATTTCCTTCAGTCGCATAGCCCTTATGCGTATGGCTCTCAGTCGCACGAATGAACCTCAGCCGCACCTCTTTCGTGCGTATGGCCCCCAATCGCATGCCATTCGGTCGCATGGACCTCCAGTCGCATAGCCCTAGATGTGCGCAGAGTGCAGTTCATCCCGAACTGCAGCGGGCGGTTTCGGCCTCCAAACTCTTCCAAACCTCTTCTAAGCTCAAATCAACCATTCTAAACCTTAGTGAAGCATAGCAAGACACCATTCAAGCACAACCAAGCCCGAAATCAAGCCCCAAATAAATCATACACATACACATACATACAAAAACGGGTTTACACCCAAAACTCAAAAAAGGGTTTTCAGATATGTTCCAGCCCCAAAATCATTCAAAAACATGTAAATGAGGGGTCCTAGAACTCAAATAAACGATCCCTTCGAGTAGAGCTTCGATTTGACCCGCTACACTTCGATTTCCACGCTCGAATCCACCTGAACCAAGCTTTTCTCCTCTTTTCTCCTTCTCTTCTCTTCTTTAGCTGAGTTTTGCAAGAATGGGGAGGGTTTGGGCTGCCCTCTCCTCTTATACTTCCACTCATCCAAGTTTCTCCGGTTGGCGAGTTTGGCCCCTCGACTTTGGACTTTATTTCTTTTCTTCTTACGTCGGCTTCAAAGAAAATTTCCGGGTGTTCCAAAATTTGGGTAAACTCAGACTCAAATGTTAATTTCATTTAATTACCTTTTCAATGACAATTTATACGTCTTCAAACTCAATCGGACGACTCAACAATAGCCTTCACAAGGTAAGTGCGCATTTTTAGAACCTTCTGTCTTGTGCTGCTTGTTTGACCTATTTAAAGATCTTTTCATAAAATTGTTTCTGAATGAAAGTTGTTCGGGAGACTTTGAACTAGTCAAGTATAAATTTTTATAATTTTATGAAACCGTTTTCTATTTTTAAAACCTATTCAAACACATACCAAACATTCTGTCCATAATCTAAAATTGATGCAATAATCATTTTTCAATCTACCTTTCGCTTATTGGCA
>BJCM01249685.1:0-10832 GCA_018326385.1 Flaveria bidentis
ATGACAACCAAGTATGGGACTTGGTTGAACCACCTCTTAACTCCAAGATAGTTGGAAGTAAGTGGGTTTCCAAGAAGAAAACTGATATGCATGGAAGCTTGGATACTTATAAAGCTAGACTTGTAGCAAAAGGTTTCACTCAAACTCAAGGGGTTGATTATGATGAGACCTTCTCACCGGTTGCAATGCTAAAGTCTATTAGGATATTATTAGCCATAGCTGCTCATTATGATTATGAGATTGGCAAATGGATGTCAAAACCGTTTTTCTAAATGGATATCTTAAGGAAGATGTCTATATGGTTCAGCCTGAAGCTTTTGTCGATCCAAAACATCCTAACAAAGTATGCAAGTTAAAGAAATCAATCTATGGATTGAAGCAAGCATCAAGAAGTTGGAACCACCATTTTGATGAAGAGATAATAAAATTTGGGTTCATCAGAAACGCTAATGAAGCATGTGTATATAAGAAAGCTAGTGGGAGTATCATCACTTTCCTAGTATTGTATATCGATGACATTTTACTATTTGGAAATGACATTCCAACCTTGGAGGGTGTAAAAGCCTAGCTTGGAAGCTCTTTCTCCATTAAGGATCTTGGTGAAGCCGCCTATATTTTGGGAATAAAGATCTATAGGGATAGATAAAGGCGGTTGATAGGTTTAAATCAAAGTGCATACATTGACAAGAACTTGAAAAGGTTCAAGATGGAAAACTCTAAGAAAGGTACCGTACCTATTGAAAGAGGAACGATATTGAGTAAGACTCAATGTCCAGGCTCAAAGGATGAGCAAGACAAAATGAAGGGAATCCTATATGCATCTGCTATTGGATCCATCATGCATGCAATGATATGCACTAGGTTTGACGTGTCATGCGCTTTGAGCATGACAAGTCGATACCAACAAAATCCTAGAAACAATCATTGCATGGCTGTTAAGAACATACTTAAGTACCTAAGGAGGACCAAAGATATGTTCCTAATCTATGGATCTGGTGAGGAGGAACTCATAGTAAAGGGTTACACGGATGCGAGTTTCCAAACTGATCGGGATGATTCACGATCACAATCGGGGTACATTTTCATCTTGAATTGAGGAGTAATCTCTTGTAAGAGCTCTAAGCAAGATGTGGTGGCATTATCAACTACAGAGTCAGAATGCATCACCGCTTCATTAGCAGCTCAGGAAGCTGCATGGTTAAACAAATTCATTTCCAATCTAGGGGTAGTTCCTTCCATTTAAGACCCCCTAGAAATTCTTTGCGATAACGAGGGTGTGATTGCTCAAATCAAGGAACCATGTGCACATCAAAAGACTAGGCACATTGAACGGAGATTCAACTACATAAGGGATGAAGTTGAAAAGGGAAGGATATGTATTCGCAAAGTTCACACGGATCAAAACATTGTGGATCCACTCATGAAGCTTCTTGAAAAGGCAAAGCATGAAAATCATACTTGTGCCATGGAATTGAATATTCTAGTGACTGGATTTGATCTTTAATTTTGTATTTAGATATTATAACCCTTTAATCCTTGAATGGATTATTTGGTTATAATGACTCAACTAATATTCCTATTTTGCATGTTTAAAATCCATGAGTAAATTATTTACTCAGAATGTTCGTAGTTGTTCATGCTTGTGGGAACAAGTATGAAGGTAATGTTATTATGAACTTGGATTGGTAGATATTCATATGGATGAATATAGAGCAAAGGGTTGCTGCCAAAGTTCATAGATATTTGTAGGATGCAAATATAGGACTGACCTACATCTCAAATATTACTACATGGAATTTTCCTGATTGATCATAAGTAATTTTGAGTAAAGGCGAATATCATTTGGTATCCTCTTACCTGAGATACATATTGGGTCTTGATATTTACCAAATGTTATAATTTGACTTAGTTCTTCATTATTCTGAAACATGACAATACATAAGTCTGAGTTCAGGTATGATATAAGTTAATTGTAAGAGACGTATGTAGTCAAGATGGGATTTGTCCCTCTTATTTGTTGAGAGTAAGATGTCTAAGGCCTAATAAAGTTAAATCAATAGAGAATGATCACTGTGTGTCTCTGGGATTTAACGTGACATCTGTGACAAAAGGATAAATGATTTATTCACCTAAAACATTTTGAGTAACGTACTTGAAGGGGATGATGTTATTGAATGGCACTTTGTCATACGTATTAAGGGTAGTAAAACGTTGTTAGACGGTATTTACTGCTTGCATCAATCTTCTATGAATCTTGTGCAAGTTGGAGATTGTTGGATCTTGTATGCCCAAGAAACATACAAGATTGATGTGGTTAGTACGTTATGATCCAAGTCGGGTCATACCTAATAACAAGCCAAACAAACACCAAAAAATATTTATTTGTTGATGAGATCATATTTAAATATTGACACCAATTTAGAAAATGGGTTTTCTAAAATGTTACTTTTGTGATAGAACAACATTATATGGATAATTTGTTCATGAGAAATTATTTGTTTCATTATATAAGTTGGTTAAATAATAACAAATTGAAGTGTGTTAATGTTATAAAATTAAAATAGGTTTTAATTTTATTATCTAAGGGTTTAAATGAGTGCACTTTTATAAGAAAAATAAAATGGGGGGAACCCATTTAAAACTAGTTTTCGGCCGCCCCATGTGGGCATTGGGAACCCATTTTAGTCTTGGTCTTTGCAAGACTTTAGACACACTTGCACTTTCAATCAATACACACTCTGTCTCGCACACACAAGAAAAGAACTCTCTCTAAACTTGGCTGAAAATTTCGAATTTCTGGGATGGACTTGAAGGAGTTTCTTGGCTGATTTTCGGAATGTTCAAGAAGGAGTTGGGTCTTGCTGTTGTGCTCCCTAACTAGCTAGGTGTTTGGAAGAGCTTGTGGGTATACAAATTTGAGGCTTCCTCTCTTTGGGGCTAGACATTCAAGAGCATCATCATCTTCATCTCATCCATACTTTTCTTGAAAGGTAGTTTCAAGAACACCCTATGGTTGTTCTTTTGTTTTGATAGCATGTCTTTTCACATATATTAATCATCCTTGTTCTTGGGTTTTGTTTTTGGTTAAAATGCTTAAAAATTTCAGACACATAATTTAACCACTATTATCCGCTGCGTTTTTCAAGTTTAAATGGTTAAACTTGCTTTGATAAACTTGTTACAAAACCCAACATGATCGCCACTGGTTGTTCCACGTAATTGAGCCGCTCATCTACTTCGATATCCTCCAGTGGAACAATCATACTCTCATCTGCTAGACACTTTCAGAGATGAGATACATGGAATGTCGGGTGAATTCCACTTAACTCATCCGGTAACTCTAATCTATAGGCCACCTCTCTTACTCTAGCAATGATTTGGTAAGGCCCTATGTATCTCGGGCTCAACTTGCCCCGCTTTCTGAACCGAATGATACCCTTCAAGGGTGAGACTTTCAACATAACCCTGTCCGGTCTACGTTGTTTATCAGCATACGACTTTTGTCTATCTTTGGCTGCCTTCATGAAGGGCTTTGATCTTTTCAAGCTTCTCAGTCATAGCCTCGATCACCTAGACGCTCCCTAACTCCTTCCGACCAATATCACCCCAACACACGGGTGTTCGACATCTCCTACCGTATAGCACCACGTTGGCGTATGGTAATGGATCTCACAATCATATTTTTTTTGTAAGCTCCAACCATCTCCTCTGCCTCATGTTCAAATCTTTCTACTCAAAGAAGTACATCAAGTTCTTCAGGCTGGCAAAAGTTCAAGTTGAAGGCCGAGGGGACTACATTTTAAAGTTTCCAAATGGTTTGGAAGAAATTTTGAACAATATTTTGTATGCTCCTAGTTTGACTAGAAACATTATTTATGTTTCCCAATTAAGACAATATGGTTATGTTTTGACATTTATTGAAAATGAAATTCATGTTTCTCTAAATGGCATATTTTATTTTTAAGCTATTCCCATTAATCGTAGTTATGAATTGGTTCGTGAAAACACATTATATGATAGCTCATTGTACCAAACCACCACTAAGAAACTCAAATTGGATTTGAGTGATACGTATCTTTGGCATTGTCGTCTTGGTCATATAAACAAGAAGCGCATACAAACACTTCAAAAGAACGGTCTTTTAAATACAAGTGAATATGATTCATTTGATGTATGTGAATCTTTTTTACAAGGTAAAATGACTATGGCACCTTTTAGCGGCAAATCCGAAAGGGCAAAAGATTTATTAGGCATCATACATTCGGATGTATGTGCTCTTTTTATGCCAACAACTAGGTACCATGAAAGATACTTAATTACCTTTACCGACGACTATAGTCGATATGGTTATGTATTGGCTTTGCCTGGATGGTAATGTATATCGCAATCATAATCCTTTATAAGCTCCAACCATCTCCTTTGCCTCATGTTCAAAAATCTTTCTACTCAAATAAGTACTTCAAGCTATTGTGGTCGGTGAACATGGTGCACTTTGTACCGTATAGGTAGTGCCTCCAGATCTTCAACGCGAAGACCACAGCTGCTAGCTCCAAGTTATGAGTAGGATAGTTAACCTCATGAACCTTTAACTATCGGGATGCATAGGCTACAACTTTTCCCCTCTGCATTAACACACTCCCCAACCCCTAGTAGGAAGCATCAAAATAAACCACCAGATCTTCACTTCCATCAGGTAATGACAAAACAGGAGCTTGAGTCAACCTTGCCTTTAATTCCTCAAACACATTCTCTTGAACTTGACCCCATACGAACTTTACATCTTTCCGGGTCAACTTGGTCAGTGGAGAAACGATCTTAGAGAAGTCCTGAATGAACCTCCTATAGTAGCCTGCCAAACCCAAGAAGCTACGAATCTCAAATGGCATCTTTGGAGACTTCCATTGCATCACCGCCTCCACCTTTGCTCGATCCACCATAATCCCATCAGGATTAACCATGTAACCTAATAATTCAACCTCGCGCAAATAGAATGCACACTTGGAGAATTTAGTATACAACTTCTCCCTTCTTAGCGTCTCCAACACCTCTCGAATATGACCGGCATGCTCCTCCTCACTCTTGGAATAAATCAAGATATCATCGATAAACACAATCATGGATTTATCCAACATCGGCCGACACTCTCGATTCATCAAGTCCATAAAAGTAGCTGGCACATTAGTTAAACCAAACGACATGACGAGAAACTCCTAGTGTCCATAGCGCATACGAAAAGTTGCTTTAGGATATCCTGTTCTTTCACCTTCAGCTGATGATAGCCCGATCGAAGATCTATCCTTGAGAACCAACTGGCACCTTGAAGCTAATCAAACAAATCATCGATTCTCGGTAACGAGTTTCGGTTCTTTACTATCAACTTATTCAGCTCACGGTAGTCGATACACATCCTCATGCTACCGTCTTTCTTCTTCGCAAATATGACCGGAGCACCGCAAGGAGAGATACTCGGCCTAATAAACCCCTTGTCAAGCAATTCCTGTAGTTGTTCCATCAACTCCTTCATCTCGCTCGGAGCTAACCGATACTGTGCCTTAGAAACAGGTTGGGCACCCGGTATCAAGTCAATCTGGAACTTGATTTCACGGTCAGGTGGCACTCCTGGTAGGTCTTCAGGAAACACATCTGGAAAGTCACACACAACCGGTACATCAAACAGTTGTGGTGTTGGTCTATCCACATCCTTTACATAAGCCAAGTAGGCGTTAATTTGCACCTCGTGCACTTTCCCGCCACCGCCATTGAAACCACCTTTGGAATCGTAGTAACCCAATCACCATAAACCGTCACCAAACTACGTTCGGGTGCTGTCAAACAAATCATCTTCTTGCGACACATAATGTTTGCCTTGAAATCTTCTAACCAATCCATCCCATGAACCAAATTGAAACCACCTAAGGCCATCACGAATAGTCTAACCGGAAATTTGTGACCTTCTAATTCCACGTCACAACCCTCTATCATCTCAGAAATTCTGGTGGGCTTACCTATGCCAGTTTTGTATCAAAGGGCGCATCAACACGTCTACTACTAATAGGCAGCTTAGCACAGAAAGCAGTAGAAATAAAACTTTTACTAGCATAGAATCAAATAACACAGAGGCTAAAGTTTGGTTGACTAGAAACGTACCTGACACAACATCATGGTCCGTCCTGGCCTCCTCCAGCGTCATCGTAAACGCTCTAGCGCTCGCCCTCGGCCTTTCACCTCCAGTCTTCTTCACTCCAGAACCCTCGGCCCTCGACTTCTTATAGTCTTTATTCATGTGACCACTTTCCCCACAGTTGAAGTACCTCATTACCCTGCAATCTCTAGCCATATGACCAGGTTTCCCACACTTGAAACAGATGTTTGATCCCCACTTGCCTTCCCCTGAATGCTCTTTCCCACATTTGCCACACCTCTTCGATCCTGCACTTGGTGTGTCCACATGGCGGTCATCCACTCGTTCTTCTTGTTACCCATCGAGGCATCACCCCGACCAAACCTCTTCACATTCCAGTTTTGATCACCACCACCCTTCTTGTTTACCTCAACCACCACAACCTCTCACTCATCATAAAATCTTCCTGCCAAATCAACAGCCGACCAAAACGTGCTCGGTCGGGCAGTGATCATGTGCCTATGGATATCCGCTGGCAGCCCTTGGATGTATCTTTTGATCTTTCATGACAGAGGTGTCATTTGATCTGGTACCGGACGTGCCATCTCGTTAAACTTGGTATTGTATTGCTGATGTGTCAGCGTTCCCGCCTCCAGCTGCAGGAACTCCCTTTCAACTTTGACCATTTCACGGTGAGGACAGAACTCCTCAATCACCAGCCTCTTCAACTCCGACCATCTCATTCTTCTAATATCCCGGCTACCCTCAGCTTTGACAATATTGTCCCACCAGCATAAAGCTGAGTCCACGAAAGAGTGGGAAACAAATTTCACTTTTTGATCTTCTCGGCACTCGCTGATATTCAAAACAACTTCCATTTCTCTCACCCATCGGTGAGTAGTAGCCGCAGTGCCATTACCATCAAAAGTAGGGGGCTTGCATCGATGAAACGCCCTGTAGTTACAACCTCATGCCGCCTCCGGAGCAGGCTCTTCTTCTTCCTCTTCTTCTTCGTCATCAGACAGAACCGTCTCAGTCTCAGGCTGCCTTCTTTTGCCTGTAGGTCTACTTCTTTCTTTCCCTTCTCTTTCCCTCAGAACCTTGATAACTTCAGTCACCACAGATGGTAAGATTTTCTACATGACCTGATGCACTCTCATCACCGACGCCCTTAAGTTAGCACTCTCATCACCTCCCTCTAGATGAGGGGTCTCTGGTTCTTCATGAACCACATTTTTGGCTCTAGGCCTTCCTCTCGTAGCCCGTGGTTCAGCACCACGACCACCACCATGGGAAGCTTTTGATGATCTACCATCGGCATCCTCTAACACACTATAAGTTCAAACACCAACACAGTCATTCAAGGTAATAGCTCAGTTTATGTCAAGTATAGTAAGTCCCTAATTACAGTGGCCAGTTGTGATTAGCCACTTACTTTACTCTTCATACCCCAAGCATTTCCTATCCTGACTACATCAATATCTAAATCTACTAACAACACGTAAACCATATAACATGCGCACATAATACCGGTTAAAATTAAGAAAATACCTGATGGCACGCAGCTACTCGGACTGGCATCCCTTCCTTTTCCATCCCATTTCAGTTTGTAACACCCGATGGGACGGAAAGGGAAGGGATGCCAGTCCGAGTAGCTGCGTGGCATCAGGTATTTTCGTAATGTTAATCGGTATTATGTGTGCATGTTATGTGGTTATGTGTTAGTTGTAGATTTAGATACTGATATAGTCAGGATAGGTAATGCTTAGGGTATGAAGAGTAAAGTAAGTGGCTAATCACAAGTAGCCACTATAATTAGGGACTTACTATACTTGACATAAACTGAGTTGTTCCCTTGAATGACCGTGTTGGTGTTTAAATCATTCAGTGTGTGTTGAGGATGTCTGGTGTTGAACCACAAGTTATGAGAGGAAGACCTAGAGCCAAAAAGGTGGTTCACGAAGAAACAGAGACCCCTCATCCGGAGGGCGATGATGAGAGTGCTAATCTGAGAGCCTTAGTGAAGGAGGCGGATGTGGAGGAAGTGCATGAGGTCATGCAGACGATCCTACCGTCTATGGTGACCGAAGTGATAAAGGCTGTTAGATATGGGGAAAGAAGGGGAAGGAGTAGACCTACGGGCGAAAGGAGACTGCCCGAGAGTGAAAAGGTTTTCTCTGATGACGAAGAGGAAGAGGAAGAAGAAGAGCCTACGCTAGAGGCGGCATGAGGCTGTAACTACGGGGCATTTCAACGGTGCAAGCCCCTACTTTTGATGGTAATTGCAATTCTGTTCCTTCTCACCAATGGTGAGAGAAATGGAAGTTGTTCTGAATATCAGCAAGTGCCAAGAAGACCAGAAGGTGAAATTTGCTGCCCACTCTTTTGTGGACTCAGCTTTATGCTGGTGCGACAATATTGTCCAAGCTAAAGGTAGCAGGGCTATCGGAAGAATGAGGTGGTCGGAGATGAAGAGACTGGTGATTGAGGAGTGTGGTCCTCACCGTGAGATGGACAAAGTTGAGAGGGAATTCCTACAGTTGGAGGTGGGAACAATGACACATCAGCAGTACACCACTAGTTTTAATGAAATGGAACGTCTGGTGCCGGATAAGGTGACCCCTCTGTCATGATAGATCAAGAGATACATTTAGGGCTTGCCGGCGGATATCCGCAGGCACATGATCACCACCCGGCCGAGCATGTTTAGGTCGGCGGTTGATTTGGTAGGGAGATTGTATGATGAGAGAACTGTGGTGGTGGCTGAAGGCAGCAAGAAAGGTGGTGGTGACCGGAATTGGAATGGAAAAAGGTTTGGTCGGGGTGGTGCCCTGACGAGTAACAAGAAGGCACGGGTAGAGGGCTGCCGTGTAGTCATATCCGGTGTGGGAGTAAAGGGATGCAACAAATGTGTGAAGGAGCACAGTGGTGAGTTTAGGTGTGGGTTGAACGTGTGCTTCAAATATGGGAAACCTGGTCATATGGCAAGGGAATGCAAAGCAGGGAAATGTTTTAACTATGGCGGAGAGGGCCTCATGAGTACGGATTGTAAGAAGTCAAGGCTTGAGGGATCTGAGGTGAAGAAGACTAGAGGAGAAAGACTAGTGCCAGGGCGTTCACGATGACATAGGAGGAGGCTAGGACAGACCCTGATGTTGTGTCTGGTATGCTTCTAGTGAACCAAACTTTAGCTTCTGTGTTATTCGATTCTGGTGCTAGTAAAAGTTTTATTTCCGCTTCTTTCTGTGCTAAACTGCCCGTTAATAGTAGGAGTGTTGATGCGCCCTTTGATGTAGAAACCGCCATAGGTAAGTCTACTAGGATTTCTGAGGCAATAGAAGGTTGTGACGTGGAACTAGAAGTTCACAAATTTCCGCTTAGACCATTCATATTGGCCTTAGGTGGTTTTGATTTGGTTCTTGGGATGGATTGGTTAGCAGATTTCAAGGCGAACATTGTGTGTCCCAAGAAGATGATTCGGTTGACAGCGCCTGACGAGAGTATGGTGACGGTTTATGGTGATTGGGTCACTACCATTCCGAAAGTAATCTCAATGGCAGTGGCAGGAAAGTGTATGAAGCGGGGATGTAGTGCCTACTTCGCCTATGTGAAGGATATGAAAACACCAACACCACAACTATCCGATGTCCTGGTTGTGTGTGACTTTCTAGCTATGTTCCGCGAAGATTTACCAGGAGTGCCACCTAACCGAGAGATCGAGTTTCAGATAGATCTGATACCGGGTGCCCAACATGTTGCCAAGGCACCGTATCGGTTGCCTCCTACTGAGATGAATGAATTGATGGAGCAATTGCAAGAGTTGCTTGATAAGGGGTTTATTAGACAGAGCATCTCTCCTTAGGGTGCTCCGATCCTGTTCATGAAAAAGAAAGACGGTAGTATGAGGATGTGTATAGACAACCTTGAGCTGAATAAGTTGACGATAAAGAACCGATACCCCCTACCGAGAATTATTGATTTGTTTGATCAGCTCCAAGGTGCCAGTTGGTTCTCAAGGATAGATCTTCGATTGGGCTACCATCAGTTGAAGGTCAAAGAGCAGGATATCCCTAAAGCAGCTTTTCGCACGCGTTATGGTCATTACGAGTTTCTTGTCATGTCTTTTGGTTTGACCAATGCACCACTGCTTTTATGGATCTAATGAATCGAGTGTGTGGGCCAATGTTGGATAAATCAGTGATGGTGTTTATTGATGATATTCTGATTTATTCGAAGAGCGAGATTGAGCATGCCGGTCACATTCAGGAAGTTTTGTAGACGTTGAGAAAGGAGAAGTTGTACGCCAAGTTCTCCAAGTGCGCGTTTTGGTTGCGCGAGGTTCAATTCTTGGGTCATGTGGTGAATCCCGATGGGATTATGGTGGACTCGGCAAAGATGGAGGCGGTGACGTAATGAAAGTCTCCAAAGACGCCATCCGAGATTCGTAGCTTATTGGGTTTGGCAGGCTACTACAAAAGATTTATCCAAGACTTCTCTAAGATGGCTTCTCCACTAACTAAGTTGACCCAAAAAGATGTGAAGTTTGTATGGGGTCAGGCTCAAGAGAAGGCTTTCAAAGAATTGAAGGCGAAATTGACTCAAGCTCCTGTTCTGTCATTACCCGATGGGAGTGAAGATCTGGTGGTTTATTCTGATGCTTCCTACTCGGGGTTGGGGTGTGTGTTGATGCAGAGAGGGAAGGTTATAGCCT
>BJCM01249823.1:0-12323 GCA_018326385.1 Flaveria bidentis
CCTGGGAACCTCCCAAGTCAAGGCCTACATTTCATCTTTTTCCCCAGAAAGTCAGAAAACATTCTAAGTGTTCATCCGCATTTGCCTTTTTATTCATCCGCATTTGCTATAGTTCATCCGCATTGGCTTTTGTTCATCCGCATTTGCCTTTTGTTCATCCGCATTTGCCTTTTGTTCATCCGCATTTGCCTTTTGTTCATCCGCATTTGCTTTTGTTCATCCGCATTTGCCTTTTGTTCATCCGCATTTGCCTTTTGTTCATCCGCATTTGCTATAGTTCATCCGCATTTGTCATCCGCATTTCCCATTCTTAGACTTGCTCATCCGCATTTTCATCCGCATTTCATATACTTAGTCAATGCTCATCCGCATTGACTTTCATCCACATTTGCCATACTTAGTCAATGCTCATCCGCATTGACTTTCATCCGCATTTCCCATACTTAGTCAATGCTCATCCGCATTGACTTACTTAGTAGTTAATACTCATCCGCATTAATTGTTCATCCGCATTTCTTCCCATTACTCATCCGCATTTGCTTCTACATACTTAGGCAGATTCTAATCTTAAACATATGAGCCCTAAACATCAGATTTCCATTCCCAATCACTGACTAACATGTTCAAAGCTTAGTTCTTACCTTCTAAGCCACAGAAACACAGCCAATACATCACTAATCATAAACGTAGCTCAACATCACATCATAATCACAGCATACACATTCATACATATGCGTTGGAAACCCAGTTTAATGAAAACATACATTCATGCATTTCTAGCCCCAAAATCAGTTAAAACGTGTAAAAAGAGGGGTTGTAGAACTCACCTTTGCAGCTCTTGAGTATGGCTTCTTCCAAACTCATTTGCAAATTGAATTCAACCTCCTAGAAACCCACTAAAACATACCCGAACACATACAAACACACATAAGCACAAACCCGAGGACATAACCGGTTAAGAACACCATAAAAACATGAATTCTTACCTTGAATTCACACTTTTCTTTTTGTTTCTCTTCAAAACCGAGAGTTCTCTGCTTCCTGCTACTCTCTCTCTAAAAATCCGAGAATTTTGTGTGTAGAAAGGGTGATGGGCGGCCATGTCACCTTTATTCACATTTTTTTCAAAGTTTTGTCCTTTTGACACTTTTCACCCCATAACTTGGGTAAAATATATTTTCTTCTTTCTTTGACTTAAAAAAAATATCCGGGTGAGCAATACAAATAGAAAGAGAGAGAATTCTACAAAGAGCAAAGGAAACTTCTGATTTCATTGCATAACCTACAAATGATCTGTTACAAAGGATATAGCGACCTAACCATTGTTTGCTCGTTTACAATATAGCCCCTTCTACTTACAAATAATGACTAATTGAACCCTATACAAATTGACACGTATCAATACCCCATCCTTGAAAGCTTTCTTGACCTCAAGAAAGATAAAATGCACAAGAGTGGCAGCACCCATATAGTTCAGCAGTAAGTTTGAAGTTTCTAACAACAATGCATCTTAACTTGTCTGAGTCTACTAACAACCCCCAACCATTAAATCTACATAATCTTTATAGGAGCACATATGAGGTCTTGGTATGAACACATACTAATGCAATTCACTTTTGTCAACTATAACATCCAGCTCAAGCAGTTCTTCCAAAATTGAAGGTTCAACTTGGCAAGCTCTTTATCTTTTTGCTCAATCACAAACTCAGTGCCAATCACCAACCCTCGACATAGATTAACATTTTCAGTCACGAATGGTTCTACCAACATGTTAGGATCACTAACAACCATACGTGCATCACCAGCAATGCTAACACTTCTTCATGTATTGGCTACTCCCATTGACTTTGTAACACTTAGCAGC
The DNA here is from genome assembly GCA_018326385.1 of Flaveria bidentis. Lineage (NCBI taxonomy): Eukaryota > Viridiplantae > Streptophyta > Magnoliopsida > Asterales > Asteraceae > Flaveria > Flaveria bidentis. The sequence continues at coordinate 1,865 of BJCM01249823.1, forward strand.
AATTTGATCAGCTCCTAACTTTGTCATGTCTTTTATTTCAGCCACAATTTCACGAATAACTTCAATTTGCCGCCAAAAGTTCCTGCCATTTTTTCTCCTATTTCATGCCAGTTGGAATCTGCCAATATAGTAATCAACATTTGCTTCTTTTCCGAAAGTGCCTACTGTCTTCTCTTAAATTTCTTGACATTATCAATCAACCATATTGAATTACCATTTTCTGATATGCTAATAACAGTATTGATAGGAACCGAGAATTTGATTAATTGAAGTAAACAAAAGAAAATCTAAAAAGTAAACAATACTAGAATATATAAACTCTAAAACTCTTGTAACCTTGACCCCACTCCTCCACTTCCTGAATTCCAGGATCACATCCCACATCCTATTTTCTTGCTCTTTTATCCCCACTTCTTTTATCTCCACTAAATAGCAACTGGGTTGGATTTGATCCAGATTCATCTTGACCCAACAGTGGGTTCATATCAATACTTCCGGCCCGAGGAAACAACTTGTCCTCAAGTCGGGTATGTAAAAGCTGGCCTGGTGTTCCTGTGGTCTGCTCCTCAAATGGTTCGATAGTAAGGCGGCGAAAGGTAGCAGCTTGCTGGATATCCGGAGACAGCCCTTGCAGCTTGTGGTCCTTTCCATCTATATAAACATTAAGGACATCTGCTTCTAGTTAGCCTACACTGTGTTAACTATTGCTATTCATTTAATACCAAGTACCACATCAGCACCACCTAAGGCAAATAGGTATAAGTCTTGGGACACTTGTAAGTCAGATTGCTGCAGTGTAAGGCTCTTGCAAATACGATTACATCGGATAATATCACCATTTCCTATTTGAACACCAAACGGAGGGGTAAACCGGGAATGGAGTTTTTAGGTCATACACTAACTTATCCGAGATAAAGTTATGTGTTGACCCGCTGTCAATTAGAACTAGTACCTCAGTTGTTCTTAAAACTCCTTGAAGTTTCATGGTTGATGCGGTTGACCGACCAAAAAGAGCCTTCATGGTTGATGCGGTTGACTGACCAAAAAGAGCGTGAAGGCTGATCTCAGCCAATTCATCGGGGTAGTGCTGCTCATTTGATGCTGCTTGTTCTTCCCCCACATCAGCTATCTCTCAGACCTTGAAGGTTCCCGTCTTACAATGATGTCCAGGGCTATACTTATCCCCACAACGGAAGCACTCACCCTTGAGGTAACGACTCTGTTTTTCTGCCTCAGAGGCGATTTTCAGTGGGTTTTTGGAGAGGCCGTCGGGTTAACGGTGCTGGAAGAGGCTGTATTTGCATTGGTGATCGCCAAGGATGTGGAAATGGCATCTTTTTCTGATCGAGCATGGCTGAATTTGGACTCAAACTCGAGAGCGAGGCTGGCTGCTTTATAAACCGAATGAGTTTTATGTATGCACACGTCTGCCTTCAGTTCCTCCTTTAACCCATTAAGAACGACTCCAAGTAAGCAATGATCCGGCCAATTCAAAACGCGAGAAGATCGCCGTGCAAATTCCTGTCGATAATCGTGTACGGATCCGGTTTGCTTAATGCTACACAAATACTCATCCGGGTTTTTAAATTCAGGCGGGCCAAAATGCTTCTGTAACGCGTTGGTGAGTTCCTCCCATTCTCCCAATAAGTGATTTCTTGCTCTATCGAGAGAGAGGTCAAGGGCATCCCCCTCGAGATGTATCTCAACAACATCAACCTTGTCTTCATCGGATGTATTGTAGAACCGGAAATACTTTTCAGCTTTGAGTATCCAACCTTTAGGATCACCCCTATTGAACGCAGGAAATTCGATTTTGTGGTAAGGGCGGTGGTTATTATCGAAATAACTTGACTCTCCATCATCAAACCCGCCACCACCGCTGTTGTTTTTCTCTTTCGTAGCAGCTTGACTCTTTAGTGCAGCGATGCCATCTTTTAGGGTCTCCATAGATGCCAGTTTGGCTGCGATCGCTGCCAGTTGAGTGGCGATTGGATCCGGCGGAGTACCGCTACCTTCAACACTAACACGGGTTTGAACCATTTTTTGCGTCTTTGATTCCCGACAATGGAACCAAATAATAGGAACCGAGAATTTGATTAATTGAAGTAAACAAAGAACATGATAGTTGGCCAATTCGAGAAGGCTAATCTCCATAATTTGGATTACAGAACTTAATTATGAAACCAAAGACAATCTAAAAACTAAAGCGGTTGGCGCTCGTTTGGATACTCCTCTCTCTAAGTCTTCTATATCTTCATGGTATGGCTTAAGAAGACTCACGTGAAAGACCGGGTGTATTTTTAATTTGGGCGGTAGTTTGAGACGGTAAGAGACTTTGCCCACTCGTGCAATTACAGGGAAGGGACCTTCGTACTTCCTCACCAGTCCTTTGTGCACGCTTCGTAAGGACCTAAATTGTTGTGGCAATAGTTTTATCATGACTTGGTCTCCAACTTGGAACTCCTCATGCCTTCGCTTATTGTCTGCCAATTTCTTCATTTTCTTGGCCGCCTTATTTAGTGATGCTCGGGCCAGTTCAGCTTGCTCGTGCCATTCTTTAATTGCTTTGAAAGTGACAGGACTGCTTCCATTATAAGAGGCAGCTAAAGCGTTTGGAGTTAGTGGCTGTCGTCCTGTAACTATCTCGAAAGGGCTCTTACTTGTTGCTTCACTTCTTTGCATGTTGTAAGAGAATTGTGCCACGTCGAGGAGTTTTGCCCAGTCACGTTGGTTGGCACTCATATAATGTTGAAGGTACAACTCTAGTAATGCGTTGACCCGCTCGGTTTGTCCATCGGTTTGAGGATGGAAGCTGGTTGAGTAATTTAAACTTCTCCCTGCGATTTTGAACAACTCGGACCAAAATTTTCCAGTGAAGCGGGGATCGCGATAACTTACAATGATTTGTGGAATGCCCCAATATTTTACCACATGCTTGAAGAATAATCTTGTCGTCTCAGCTGCAATTACATCAACTGGTGCGAGAATGAATGTCCCATACTTGGAAAATCGGTCCACGACCACGATTATGCTACCATTCCCTTCGGACTTTGGCAAGCAAGTGATAAAATCCATCGAGACACTTTCCCATGGGCCATTGGGTGTCGGTAATGGTTCTAGCAATCCCCCTGGTTGCTGTTGCTCAATCTTATCTTGTTGACAAGACCAAGCAGGTTCTTATGTATGCTTCAACATTGTTCTTCATTTGGGGCCAATAAAAAGTACCTTCGATAAGCGCTAATGTCCGTTTTAATCCTGGATGGCCGGCCCATCTTGAATCATGACACTCCTTCATGATTGTACGTCTTAGATGGCCCCATCTAGGAACATAAAGTCGGTCTCTAGTGGTAAATAACAGGTCTCCTTTTAGCCAAAACCGCCTAGTCTTCCCGTCACGAGCTAAAGAAACTAGGTGTTTGGCAAAGTAATCTTGTTCCAAGCCCTCTTTGATTTTGTCTTGGATATCGAATGTAGGCCTTGTTATTGCAGCAAACTCGGCCTTTTGGCTTAAAGCGTCAGCGACAACGTTCGCTTTCCCTGTCTTTGTATTCCAAGACATAATCAAAGTCGGCAAGGAAATCTTGCCACCTGGCTTGCTTTGGGCTCAGCTTCTTTTGTGTTTGAAAGTAGCTAGTAGCAACATTGTCGGTTTTTATAACAAACCTTGACCCGAGAAGATAATGTCGTCATGTTCTAAGGCAATGAACGATGGTTGTCATCTCCTTTTCTTGCACCGTATATTTCTTCTCTGTGTCGTTTAGTTTTCGGCTCTCAAAGGCGATTGGGTGTCCCTCTTGCATCAGTACGCCTCTAATAGCGAAGTCTGAAGCATCGGTATGCAACTCGAAAGGCTTGGTAATGTCCGGCAATGTCTTCCGCCCGGATCGACCGCCGAGGCGGGCCTTAGGTCCAAAAAGAGGGGCGTTGCCCCGCTTCCGATTCACGGAATAAGTAAAATAACGTTAAAAGTAGTGGTATTTCACTTTCGCCCGAGGGCTCCCACTTATACTACACCTCTCAAATCAGTTCACAAAGTCGGACTGGAGCCAAGCTCAACAGGGTCTTCTTTCCCCGCTGATTCTGCCAAGCCCGTTCCCTTGGATGTAGTTTCACTGGATAGTAGCGTTTTCACTGATTTTTGCTCATAATGCAGGGTTACAGTTCCAAAGATCGCAAAGGAAACATGTTTGAGGAGTGGGATCTTCCAGAGCCTGGCGCAAAAGATAGCTCTGAGGTATGTTTACTTTTTATTTTATTTTATTAAATGTGTCTGCCAAAAAAATAAGAAGAGCATGTTGATCAATTTAAACTCTGCACCAAAAATATGTTCACTTGAATACTTTTTAAGGTATGGCAATTCCAAACACACTGCCTAATAACTTGCAATTTCAGAGTATTTTGTTGATCCTATAACATTGACATATTCTTCCAGCCCCAAAATTTATTTAGTGATTTCTGAGGTCCTTACGGGAACAATTTTTTATAATGTCATTGACCTTACCTGAATGACTTTGCATATGAACTTGATGGAACAGAATACAGATCATAGACATGTTTCCTCTGACCAAGATCAAAACTCAATGCTTAAGGTGATATGCAACCAAAGAGATCGTTTTCGGGCATGCCTTCGTGAGACGGAAGAGGTATGCTTTTTTACTTGCCATAGGTGATTTTTTTATTTTTGCCCGTAGGTAGCAAAATTGGCATGTTGGGGAAGAGGTCAAAAAACAGGTTTGGTTGGGTTATCATCACTAAATAATAAGTGTTGCAATGATTATATCATATCATAATAGATAATAAAATGACCCGGGTGGCTATATGCATCAAAGCATCTTGGGTAACTTTCGACCAATTTACATATAAGCTAATTGTTTACTTTTCTCTTGGAGATAAAACATAATAACCCAAGTTAACCCCTTTTTAAGTAAATGGAGCAGCTCACTTGTGTGAACTTGTTAGGAAATAAGGCAGTTGAAGGAGAGGATAGGGGTGCTGACAACTGAATTGGATAAGACGAAAGCTGACAATGTCAAACTTTATGGAAAAATCCGTTACGTTCAGGATTATAATCTAGAGAAAGTAGTCTCTAGAGGATCAAGGAAGGTGTTGTATTTATCATCTATTTCTTTTATTACCATTTTTTCTCAGTTGTGGTGCTTTCTTTGCTTAAACCATCTTCATATCATTGCAGCAATTAGTTGAAGATCTTGAAAGTGGTTTCAGCTCAGACGTAGAATCAAAGTATAAGAAAATATACGAGGATGATATAAATCCTTTTGCGGCATTCTCTAAAAAGGTTCTTCACAGTCATCTTTAATGCCCTTGTACTCACATCCTATCTATCATTCCCTCCAATACATGTTTTTTGCTCATACATAAAAAATGGGAAAGCGTATACTGTTTTGAGGATTAATTAGAGATGGCGGTTTCGAATAAATTACTTATAAACTCGTCGGCGCATGTTGTCTCATCTCCATTTAGTAATTTATAAAATAAAAAACGTAAAGAAACCATTCAGGTTGGTTGAACAAGCTAGAAGTCGCTACTTTTTTTTTTTTTGCATTACACCATCAAAATCTTTGTATTAATTAGGTGCATTGTGTTGGGAAAAAAGTAGTTGGGCTCAACCTAACCTGCCAATCCGGTTTTTCATGCGCGTACAAAGCACGTAGAAGTGGAATTCCACTTTGTTAGAGAGAAGGTTGCACATGAGAAATTATCAGTTCAGTTTATCTCAACAAACAATCAAATAGCTGATGTCATTACAAAGCCGTTATCTTCTCGATGTTTTCCCTTTTTGAAGTCCAAGATGATAGGTTGCACATGATAGTTTTAAGGGGGCCTCTTATTAGGAACAAAGTTGAGGGTGAGCCTTAAAGCAACTGGTAAGGTAGCTATTTTGTAACCTTGAGGTCATGGGTTTAATAGGAAACAACCTCCTGCACAATAAGAGTAGGGTAAGGCTACGCAAAGCACCGGGTACTCTCTTTTAGGAACAAAGATGAAATATACATGGAAAAATGTGTGGGTCGGGGAGTTGCCCTGTTAGAACGGGTTTGTCTTTGGATGGATGAGTTGCCTGGTGGGAAAATTGGAAGATGGGAAAACAATTGAAAATTCAAGAGCAGGGGATGATCTACTAAATTATGGAGTGGAGTTAACCATTCCGATCAATGTTTAGTTTTAATATTAGTGTTCCTTCATTTTTCTGAAGAGTTGATATTTTTGTTAATCAACTTAGGGATTACCTTTGTAATTGTTTAGCCTATCTCGTGATAGGATGTTTGTTCTATATCTAAGCTTTTGATTTTTGGGTTCTAACATATTCACAATTAAAAGCTGGTTATGATACACCCATCAATTTTCTCCCTCCCACGTATCCTGTGCTGTTACATAACCCTTTAAATTCATTGCGGTAAAACATCCACTACGTCTTGATGAGGAACCAAAATACAAGTAATCATACTTCAGAGGTGCTGTAAACTGCAACACATTTTGAGCTTCCTCAAGTCTCCACCAACGCTTCAATCATTTCAATGTGGTTGAATCAGTGGTGTACTGTAAGATCTGAGGCTCGCTTGTTCATCAGCATTGATTTGACCAACAATGACTACTGACTTGAGGGAGTGGCCAATAGAACACAGGTAGGTGAGGTTGACAGGGACGAAGGTCATCGCCAACGGTGGAGGGGTGTGGTGTTGGTGTGGTCGCCGACGAAAAAACCAAATAGGATGTGATGGTGTATTACATAGGTAGGTTAGGCTTTTGTATTTTGTTGTTGACTTTTAGTTTTTGTTCTTTTTTGTTTTTTTTAATAAAGGGGATTTTTGCCTCTTCATAAAAAGTTTTAACAAATTTTTCGACGTTCATCCACTCCAAGGACTGTATGTTACCGTGATTGAATAGTGGGGACATAGTTTGGGACCAAACATAAAATATTGGTAAGCCATAGGGCCTATAATAAACTCACACAGGTAAAAGACCTCCCTGCCATAAATGTTGTCAACAAATTTGATTGCAGCTAGCAGCGAAAAGGTGCATTCATTCGCCCTTTGAGCATTGAGTTTCAAACCTACAAGCACAAGGATTAGGGCTTGGTTAGGTACTAGTTGAGCCTAAGACAACTGGTTCATTAGACCTAGTGGGATTTTTTGTGGTGGCCATATAAAGTACATGCCTGCATCTTGATAGGTTTTCTTTTTGTTCACATATTTTTCTTAACCATATACTGTTTTTATTTCTATCAGGAAAAGGATCAAAGGTATAAGGAACTTGGTTTGAGAGACAAAATTACACTTACGAGTGGGCGATTTCTTCTTGGAAACAAGTAAGAAGCTATATATTGCTCATCCCCCATAGTGTAATGATGGAAATAAAAAGCATCTGGGACAAAATCATATTAAGCAATTATAGCCAGGCTGAATGATTAATGTTAGCCTTGTGGGGGATGATCACCAAAATGGGTATTTTAAACTATATTTGTAAAGGTTAGCAATGTGATGCTTAATAGATACTTGGCATTCTGGGTCTGGGAATCTTCTAAAAAGAATCAGTCCTGCTGCTATAGAGGGCAAAATGGATAGTTGGGGTGGGTTAAAATGCATTCAGGTTCGGGTTCGGGTTCAGATGGGTAAATATCAAGTACTTGTCATCAACAAGATTATATTACAATGATGAGCTGACTCAGTTGAATAGATTGACTTATTTTGTTTGATCCTTCGTACCCATGTTTAAACTTTTTATTATGTTAAACTTTTTATTATGCAGGTATGCACGAACATTTGCGTTCTTTTACACCATTGGGTTGCATATTTTAGTATTTAGCTGTCTCTACAGGATGTCAGCCTTAAGTAACCTCAGGTAAATCCCCTGGGTTTGTTTCATCTCGAATAATATACATGATAGTTTTCTTTCGTGTAACTAAAAGCTTAAATCATATTTCAGCCATGGACCTGAAGAATTTGGTGGCAACGAGAAAATCATTAATCTTCCCCATTCGATTTCGATGTAGCCCGGCAGACCAAATTACCCCTTATGTAATTTGGTTTTGTGTCCACCTCATAAGATTGTTTTTAAGAATTTGATCCATACATAATATTTTAGTTGTTTATCATGTAAATCATATCTAGACCTGAATTCAACCCTCTCTATTACGCAACCCATCTACTATACCGTACACTCGTCACAATTATAAGCGGAACAATTCTCCCTCAAAATTTAGTTGTTAGACAGTCATCTTTTCTTTTTCATGCCACTTTATTAGTGCAATTCCACAAGTGAAGTGATATAATTCAGAATTTTCAAAACTTAAGGGGCGCTCGTATGATCGAATTCAGTGGAATTGGAATTTTAATTCCATTTCAGTGGGTGTGGTTGGCTTGGTGAGGAATTTGAAATTTGAATTAATTACATCCAGATTTGAATTCTAAATCCCATCTTATTGCAAAATGATTTTGGTGGAACCTTTTAAAAGAACCTAAATAACCCAAAATACTTCCATCAGCTGCTGTCGATTGCCACCATTTGACTTGGCCCATGGCTGCCATGGTCGACTGCAATCGACTAATCCATGCCCGACACGGTCTAGTGTCGACCGCCACCCCGCCCATCATGGCTGAACACATTGGTTGAAATGCCACCAGCACATTGACCTTCATTACACTTTCTTTAACATACTCGCTACGGGTGTTGTAAACCTATATTAATTCTACTAGAGGCTCTAACCCCGTGTATTGTACGGATTTAATAAGAAATTATTAAATATTTATTAGTGAAGAGTTAGTAATTATAAGATGTGATTGAAATTACATTTGAGTAAGTAAATTGATTAGTAGATAATATATTTTAATTTTTTTAAACCTTTCATTTTATAAAATTATCGTTTTGAAAAAAATTGTTTATTTAATAATATCTTGTTGTGTAAAAACTCTAGGTTTGTTTTGTAAAAAATGTTTTATATAAAACTTTTATTCTTAAAATGATTGAGTTCAAAATATTTCATAATTTAAAAGGTTACTTTGTTTTAGAAATTTTTTTCACAGTTTTAGATAATTTTGATTTTGAAAAAATGTATTTTTTAATTAAATACATAGTTTTTTAATTAAAAAAAATATCTCGTTGCCTTTTTTTTCTTTCTTTTTGTTGATTTTTTTAGAATTAAAATATGTGACTAGAATTAGTTCCGCGGTTCATGATGTACAAAGCGTACAAAGCAATCTTGACCGTTTATTTAAAAATCTCAGCACCTGACATTCAAAGTGTGATAATTCCAACATGTTTTTATTAAAAAGGGATGTTTCTATTAAAAAGGGTAGTAGTGTAATTTCAGTCCATTAGCATTATTAATAACACAATTTAAAAAACAATTGTGTGATTTCATGACCCCAAAATATTAGGCTTTTTTAACGATCCACAACTGCATAATAACGAAGAGGTTAATTACTGCTATTGCGTGATGATTGACTATAAAATACTCAAGTAGACCATATATAGGTGATTAACACCCAAAAACCTAACATTTTTTGAAAACATCTATAACAATAATCATGAAGAAAGTTAAAAAGAACGTCGATGCTAGTATGTTGAATCATATTATATGAGAAATTTATAAGCCCTTGACTATATACTTACAATCTCAGATGTTTTGCTTATTACAGTTTATAGGACCGGTGAAGGGCATGCACTTACAACACAACACAATAAGGAGAGTTGCTAAAAACACTTAACTAATCAAATAATGAAACTGGTTAACCTCTTGTAATGATACTAAAAACACAAGTAAATATGAGACAGAACAAGATAGCAAAACACACAAGGAGTTGGTTTTTAAGATTGCAGTATATTGCTTTCTCAAGTTCTATTACAAGTATTACAAAACATATCAAAAAGTTACAAGTACTTGAGATACATATATTACATCCTATAGCCGACCATACTTTAAAGGCTAGCTGGATACAATTGAATAGACATAACAAAATCAATTGTAGAGTCAAAAGGCAGATTGCCTTTTGACTAGTGACTATAACATGTCATAACTCACATCCTAATATATTACAAAAAGGATAAAGTACATGAAGTAGAAAGTTATAGACTCATGACCTCAATGTACAGTTACTAAAAGCATGGACATTTTCACCAACTTATGTAAGTTGGTGACTTTACAGAGTTGTAGCGGAAAGTGGTCCAGCTTTATGTAAAGTACATCAGATAAAGCATGTATCCTAAAAGTCTTCGGAAGAAATCTGTCTTCTAGTGTTGACTTCGGAAGACTTTGTCTTTGAAGCTTCGGAAGACTCCATCTTTGGATTCGGAAGATATTGGTCTTGGATTTGGAAGATTTCAAACTTAGAATATTTCTGTTGCTGGTGTGAAACTTCCGAAGCATTCTTCATCAGTACACTTGTGCATGCATGTAGGAGACTTTGAGTGTTTGAGTTGCATCAGCCTTTACATTTAATCC
>BJCM01250448.1:0-14386 GCA_018326385.1 Flaveria bidentis
GTCTTTGGAGACTTCCATTGCATCACCGCCTCCACCTTTGCTGGGTCCACCATAATCCCCTCGGGGTTCACCACATGACCCAAGAACTGAACTTCGCGTAACCAGAATGCGCACTTGGAGAATTTTGCATACAATTTCTCCCTTCTCAACGTCTCCAACACCTCTTGAATGTGATCGGCATGCTCCTCCTCGCTCTTCGAATAAATCAGGATATCATCAATAAACACAATCACTGATTTATCAAACATTGGCCGACACACTCGATTCATCAAGTTCAAAAAAGCAGCTGGCGCGTTGGTCAAACCAAAAGACATGACAAGAAACTCGTAGTGACCATAGCGCGTGCAAAAAGCTGTTTTAGGGATACCCGCTCCTTCACCTTCAACTGATGGTAAGAAGATCGAAGGTCTATCCTTGAAAACCAACTGGCACCCTGAAGCTGGTTGAACAAATCATCTATTCTCGGTAAGGGGTATCGGTTCTTCACCGTCAACTTGTTCAGCTCGCGGTAGTCAATGCACATCCTCATACTACCGTCTTTCTTCTTCACAAACAAGACTGGAGCACCCCAGAGAGAGATACTCGGTCTAATGAACCCCTTATCAAGCAGCTCTTGCAACTGCTCCATCAGTTCTTTCATTTATGTCGGAGCTAACCGATACGGTGCTTTGGTAACGGGTTGAGCACCGGGTATCAAATCAATTTGAAAGTCAATCTCACGGTCCGGGTGCACACCTGGTAAATATTCTGGAAACACATCCGGAAAGTCACACACTACTAGTACATCAGATAGTCGTGGTGTTGGCACGCCCACATCCTTTACGTAGGCCAAGTAGGCACTACATCCACGCCTCATGCACTTTCCCGCCACCGCCATCGAAATCACTATCGGGATCGTCGTGACTCGATCGCCATAAACCGTCACCTTATTCCCGTCAGGTGCTGTCAATTGGATCATCTTCTTGCGACACACGATATTAGCTTCGTAGTCCGCCAACCAATCCATTCCTAGGACTACATTGAAACCGCCTAAGGTCATCAAGAATGGTCTAACAGGAAACTTATGACCGTCTAGTTCTATGTCACAACCTTGTATCACCTAAGAAATCCTCGTAGACTTACCTATGGCAGTTTCTACCTTGAAGGGCTCATCAATACATCTACTCTTAATGGGAAACTTAGCACAAAAGGCAGCAAAAATGAAACTCCTACTAGCACTAGAATCAAACAATACAGATGCAAGAATTTGGTTTACTAGAAACATACCTGACACCACGTCGGGGTCTGTCCTAGCCTCCTCCCGAGTCATCGCGAAAGCTCGGGCGCTTGCCTTCTGCCCTTCTCCTCCAGCCTTCTTCGCACCCGAACTTTCAGCCCTTGGCCTCTTACAATCCCTGCTCAGATGACCATTCTCCCCACAGTTGTAACACCTGCCAACCCACAATCTCTAGCCATATGGCCAGGCTTCCCACACTTGAAGCAACTGTTTGATCCCCATTTGCATTCTCCCGAATGCTCCTTCCCGCATTTACCACACTTCTTCAACCCTGCACCAGATGTGACCACACGTTGGTCATCCACCTTCGCCACCTTATTGTTTGGAGCGGTTCCACCACGTCCAAACCGTTTCCCATTTTAGTTCCGGTCACCACCACCCTTCTTGTTCACCTCAGCCACCATCACCTCACGCTCATCATATAATCTACCAGCCAAATCAACTGCCGACCTAAAAGTGCTCGGCCGGGCGGCGATCATATGCCTACGGATATCCGCCGGAAACCCCTAGATGTATCTCTTAATCTTTCGTGACTGTGGCGTCACTTGATCTGGCACCAGCCGCGCCATTTCATTAAATTTTGTGGTGTACTGCTGGTGTGTCATCGTTCCCGCCTCCAGCTGCAGGAACTCTCTTTCTACCTTGTCCATCTCTTTGTGAGGACAAAATTCCTTAATCACTAACTTCTTCAGTTCAGGACATCTCATTCTCCCAACGGCCCTGCAACCCTCGGCTTGGATAATGTTGTCCCACTAGCACAAAGCCGAGTCCACGAAAGAGTGGGTAGCAAACTTCACCTTTTGGTCTTCACGGCACTCACTAATGTCGAGAACAACCTCCATTTCCCTCACCCACCGGTGAGCAGCTGCAGCAGTGCCGTTTCCATCGAAAGTAGGGGCTTGCATCTTATAAACACCCCGTAGTTACAGCCTCGGGCTGCCTCCAGCGTAGGCTCCTCTTCTTCTTCCTCCTCCTCCTCATCAGAGAGAACCGTTTCCGGCTCTAGTTTCTTCCGTCCTCCCGAGGACCTGTTTCTCTCCTTTCTTTCCCCTTCCCATACTGCCTTGATCACTTTGGTCACCACAGATGGTAGAATCGTCTGCACGAACTGAAGAACTTCCTCCACCACAACCTCCTTTACTGAGGCTCTCAGATTGGCGCATGGGCCACTTGGGCGCATGAGCACTATTGGGGCGCATGGTCCTACACTTAGTCATCCGACTAATATTTCTAGGCGCATGGACCACTGTTCAGGCGCATGGGCTATACTTAAAACATTTCTAAGGAAAATTTAGGCGCATGAGCTACTATTCAGGCGCATGGATTACACTTAAATCCTTTTAAGGCATTTTCAAGCGTATAAGCCTTATCTAGGCGCATGAGCTTTCTATAAAACATGTTTCTAGGATGTCTTCAAACCCAATCATCAAGCCCATCTATTCTAAGCTTAATATGGCTATTCTAAACACGAATAACCTATAAGCATCTAAGAATCATCATCCAACATGCATAATACATACGGGCATACATACTCAAACATTGTAAAAATCATTTAATTACATTTTCAGCCCCAAAGATGTTTAAAAACAAGTAGAAACCGGGGTCTAGAACTCACCTGGTGCAACTTGGGTGTATCTTCCTTCTAACCCTTTTGCAAATGTGTTTAAACACCTAAAAATTCCACCAAACACACACACCCGAACACACACAAACATATAAGCATAAACCCAAGATCAAAACCCAACACAAACACTTAAAAAAACCACGAATTCATACCTTAAATTCGACCTTCTTCTTCTTTTTACGAGAGTTTCTACTCTCTCTCTTTCAATCCGAATGAAAAGTGGTGATGTGAAGTGAGGGTGGGTGGCCATGCCCACCTTTACACCAACTTTTGAAAGATTTTGTCCTTTTGGACACTTTTAGTCCCTCCACTTGGACTTCATTGCTTTTCTTTCTTTTATTCTTCATTTCTTGTCTGTTTATAATAACCGGGTGTTACACATCATTTGTTCATTAACTTTTGTTCATTCATCATACATCATCATCATCATTCACTTTCATTCGTAAACTTCCTTACTTATCTTTTGTATGTTCGTTACTTCCGATGACATGTACAATACCCCGAACATTGTGCACGAAGCTGGTTACTAGGCCTGAGGTCTTTCATAGACCTAGAACATTGTGCACGAAGCTGACTGCAGTACCTAGGGCAAGTACACTCATCACTATCATTTCTCTTTTATTCTAGAACAATGCCATATGTGATACCCCAAATATTGTGTAGAAAGTTGGTTACTGGGCCTGAGGTCTTTCATAGACCTTGAACATTATGCACGAAGCTGACTCTAGTGCCTAGGGCAAGAGGCAAGGATCCCATACGTATGGTCAATCACAAAGATTAGAGCCCAATGTGCATCCTTCCGGGGTAGCTAACCCATACATAGTTGAGCTAACACCCTTCATTGGATGTGAACCTCCTTTCAATGTTTGCAAGACTTTCTTACTTTCATTTATTCATTAATGATGCTTTCTTTCATTACGTTCCTCTTTTCATTATCTTCCACTTTACATTACGTAATATTTCTCATTTCTTTCATAAACATTCAACGTAAAGCCACGGAAAATAAACATACATAACAAGGAACATAAACATAATTATACAAAACATCACCATACAAGGCACCATCATACATGACATTTCAATCATCATTCATGCCATATCATACCCCATACATCATCAAAAGTCAACTTACTTCACCCCCGAGAACATCCCAAGTCAAAGCCTACATCTCATCTTTTCCGCAAAAATTTAGAAAAATAATCTAAGTCTTAGGCGCATGGGGAACACTTAGGCACCTGGGAAACTTCTGGGCGCATAGGCAACACTTAACCAATTCTGGGCAAATTCTAGGCGCATGGGCACTATGCAGGCGCATGAGTGCCTAGGCACATGGTCTGTCTGGGCGTTTGGACATTTAGTCAATTTCAACCTAATTCTAGGTGCATGGATACTATTTTGGAGCATGAACTTTTGGCGCATCGGAACACTTAGACAGTTTATACCATTGGGCGCATGGGCAGTCTAAGTCACACTTAAACAACTAAATTCAACTTCCAATCATCATCTAACATGTTCTAGGCTTAAATCTTACATACTAAATCGTAGAAACACATTCACAACATCATCATAACCATATACACACCCAAATCAAATCCCCACCCGCAAACACATACACACACATACAGACGGGTGAAAAATTCAATTTATAAAAATGTTTCATACATGTATTTCCAGCCTCAAAATTAGTTAAAACAAGTAAAAAGGGGGTTCTAGAACTCACTTTAGTAGCTCTTAGGTATGACTTCCTTCAAAACTCGAATGCAAATTGAGTTCTACCACCTAGAAACCCACCAATCAAACACAACCGAACACACGAACACAAATAAGCATACAACCGAGGCATAGGCCAGTTAAAAACACCATAAAACTATGAATTCTTACCTTCAATTTGATCGTTTTTGGTTCTTCTCTCTAAAACCGAGAGTTTTCAGCTTCTCCTCTTTCTCTCTCTAAAACCCGATGACAAAAGTGAAGTGTAAGACACAATGGGCGGCCATACCACCTTTATTCACGAACATTTGAAAGTTTTTGTCGTTTTGACACTTTTAACCCTTTAGCTTGGTTTAAATTGCATTTTCTTCTTTTCTGCACTTATTATTCTTTCTTTTATTTCTTTAAAAATAACTGGGTGTTACATTAGAATTGACAACCTAAGCCTTAATGATCTTGGGTTTGCCAAAATTGTCTAAAATTGTTACTCCTTAATGAATAAGTCTTGAAGTTTCAGTATTAATTTCAGTTTTAATTGATTCATTCTGAGTTGGTTCAGGTGAGGATGATTCTGTTGAAGATGAGATTGTTGAACTAGCTTTTGGTTTCTAATTCTCTTCTTCATTCACCTTTTCTTTATTGGTTTGTTGTTTTGATTTTGATGATGAGCCTTGATTGTCGAAAGTTTCATCATCTTTTGATTTTGAATGAGGTATATGAGTTCCCTTCACAAAATTATCAAAGAAAACATCATAAGCTTTTGTTTCTTTTTTAGCCAAATTCACTCTTTTGTGAGGTGTTTTTGATTGCTGAAATGTTATTCTTTTCTTTAAAGGTTCAACATCAGTGGATGTTTTCTCCTTTGGTTTTGGCTTTTGTTTTTGTTGCTGCTTCTTAGACTTTGAATCTTTTTCACTATCAGTAGATTAAATGTCTGATTCAACTTTATCAGATTGTTTCTTCTTTGTGCTCTTTGTCTTGTTCTTTTTGTTGAAATAACATTCCTGAGTTGATTGGTTATTTTTGTTACAAATAGCATAATGTTTGTTGAAGTAACAATCGGATGTCATGTGATTCTTCATATTGCAAATGGAACAATAACTGCTGAAGTAACAATCTTCAGTATTGTGATTTTTCATATCACGTCATTTGTAATACATATCTCTGATTCTTCATCAGAGTTGACTGCTTTCTTCTTCTTTGTCAACTTTTGAGGCCTTGCATCCTTCTCCAATTTTTTAGTTGATTTATCATTTTTCAGCTTATGAGGCTTGGATTTGTTTGCTGCTGATTTTGCCTTCCGCTGACCATCTACTGACTTAGTAGATTAGGTTTTCCGCAGATCTGCTACTGAAGAAGTTTCTTCTTCTGAGGAATATCTGCTGATTGTTTCTTCTTTCCTTTTCCTACGGTAGATCTGTGTACTTTCTCAATAGATGCACACTTTTCTATTTCTTCCTTTGAAGGTTTTTGTTGCTGATGTAGTTCTTGAAGACCTTCATTTAGTTGAGCTATTCTCTTGCAAATAGTATTCAACATGTTTCTTTGTTTTGGTGGATATGGCAATTTTGATTCTTCAAGAACTTTTGGAATGATTGTTTTAAGAGCAACATTCTTACCAATGTTCAATAGATCATCATCATGTTCATCAAAATCATCCAAGTCATCACACTCATCAAAGTCATATTCTGAGTCATTTTGTTTAATATTTTTGATTTGGAAGACTCAATTCATTCACCTCGGTTTCATTGTGATTAACTTGTTGATTAGAGTTTGTTCCAAACTTGGTGCAAGGCACAAAATGATTTGACAATTTAATTGTCATTGATTTAGGTAAAGGGGAGTAATTATTATTGATAGGAGGTACAACAACATTATATCCTAACCCATACCTATTTTTTGATTCAATATGAGAATTTAATAATATCTCATATTGCTGAGATGAAAGTTGAAACTTT
This sequence comes from Flaveria bidentis, assembly GCA_018326385.1. Taxonomy (NCBI): domain Eukaryota; kingdom Viridiplantae; phylum Streptophyta; class Magnoliopsida; order Asterales; family Asteraceae; genus Flaveria; species Flaveria bidentis. Next base: position 6,569 of record BJCM01250448.1, read on the forward strand.
TAAAGTTTCACTTCAGTTGATGCATGATCAACCATGGATTTGGTTAAGGAAGTGGTCAGATGCTCAACTTGGGCTTTTAGACTGTAATTTTCTAAACAAATTTATCTAAATCCTTTTGTAAAGAGTTAATTTTGATTTGATATAATTTATGTTCTCTTACATGGGATTCATTCAAAATCATTGTTTCTTTAACTTTATGACCCATTTGTTGAGCATGGACTCTATATCTTTCAACTTTCTCAACACAGTTTGATGAACATAACCTATCTCTTACCTCTCTAGCCATGGGTGGAACTTTGTTTTCCATCAGAGCCATTAAAGCTTGATTTTCTTCAAAGACTTCCTTCTCATACATACTCCAGTCACAAGTTCCATCTTAAAGAATGATCAACCCAGTTTCTTTAGAGTTACTTGTTCCTGCTGATGTATTTATGGCTGGCGGGGATAAGTTGGTCAGTTGTGGTTGTTTGAAAGATATTTGAGATGATGCTGGTTGGTGAGACTAATGTTGTTGTTGTTATGGCAAGTCAGGATTTGATTGTTGATTACATTCTCTAGAGAAATGTCCATAGAGATTGCACTAGAAACATCGTACCTTTGACTTATCCACACCAATCTTTGATTATTTTCTTGATGCAGCCAAGTTTTTATTTCTCCTACAATATTGTTTGGCTCTATAAGCAATCATTGCCATTTGCCATTGTAGATCCATATCCTCTACTACATCTAGATGTAGTTCTTCCAAATCTTGCTAGCAAATGTTGGTAGATGTTAAGGAGCTTCCCAGGAAATCTAGAAAACTTGAACTGAAAACTACAAAGGCTGCTTTTTGTTCTTCAGAGTCTAGAACAATAGTGATGGGCTCAGTTTGGTTGATATACGATGAAGACTTTGTTGTAGATGTTTCTATTCTATTATCATATCTTCTTTTTTCTTTTCCGGACTTACTTTAAGAAGATTTCTTTGAAGGTTTTAAAGCATAGAAACTTACTTCCACTTCATCTTCACTCAAAGTACAAGAGTTATTACTATCATTGTTGGAAATAAAGGCACTTCCAGCACTTTTTGTTTCTTTAAAATGATAGGGGGAGACATGTGTTCTCACACTCTTGTTTTATGATTTTTCATCCATTTCAAGAGCCTCAACCTTAGCTACCAATGTATCTACACCAGTTGCTTTGAGTTCAATGGTGTTCTTGAACATGGAAACTTTTTGCTTCCAACTTTCTGGCAAAGTATGGAGCATCTTTTTGTTTAATTCCTTATTTGTATATTTCAACTCCAAGATATTCATCTCTGTTACAAGTTGCATACATCTATGGAGTTATTGAGGAATTGATTCACCCTCAATATGATGAAAGGTTTCATATTGTGAACGAAGGATGTCTCTCCTAATGCTTTTGATTTCATCACTCCCTTCACAGAGTGTATGAAGAATTTTCCACAAGGAGTTTGCTATTTTATAATTTTCACATCTGAGTAATATTTCTTCAGGTAAAGCCATACTAAACAAGTTATATACTTTAATATCAACTTTCACCTTCTTAATATCATCAAATGACAAATCCTTTGTACTTATGGGTTGATTGTTGTCATTGTAATTTGGCCCAAGAGTGGGTGAAATATAAGGACCTTCAGTTATTGAAACCCATAAGTCAGAGTCTGTATAATTCACATGATTCCTGAACTTGATATTCCAGGACTTAAAATCTGCTTTAGTTTCCAACTTTGGAGATTGGTATGATGATCCACCAAAGATACTCATATTTAGTTAATGTCTAAGATTTTTAACTTTACCGAGTACCGTTTGAGTAATGAACTAATTAGTGACAACAACTTAACAAAAATTAAGCAATTGAGGTCACGAATCAGTCAATCCTTTTAATGATAATTAAATTATCAAATCAAGGATTTTGTTAATGTGTTTGTTCAAATAATCTTTAATAGTTGATGAATGTCAATCAATAACCCAGATCTCTTATTCAATTGATCTCAATATTGATCTAAGTTAATCAAGCAATAGAATCGTACTCGCTAAAAGACAATTCACTATTTTAGTGTTCACACAAAAAAGATTTGCTTAAAAAACAGTAGATCTAATCAGCAAAACTGACAAATCTAGTTAAAAACAAGCAAATAATTAAACACTTTTAACACTGAAAGATCAATCGATCTAAATCGATAAGAACTTGGCTTTGATACCACCTATGAATCCAAGGATCACAATCAGGAATTATTAGTGTTAAAGGAAATCAAGTTAATGTTTGCAGAATCAAAATTAACCTTGTTTAATTGTTTGATTAATGAATAATGATTATGACGAACACAATAATACGAACACAATTAATAATTAAACAAGAATTGTTCAATGATTACAAATGAGTAATCAATGAATAACATAAACAATAAATGCTTTGGTCTTGTTGATGTTGATATGACGGCTACTAGGGTTTATGTTTGTGTGAATCGATGTGATGTTTTTGTGTTGATAATCTAATGTCCGTTTCCATCTCTTGTGTGTATTTGATGTGAAATCTAGGAGCCATATTAATAGGCACGTGTGTTTCAGTTAAGGAAATACCGAATCTCTTGGGATTTGCACAACTGTCTTGTTGACTTGTAACACTTGTATTATTTAAATACAACTGTTTGGACTCCGCAGCAACATAGACTTCAGTAGATGTTTGTTCTTCCAAAGGTACTTTGTTCTTCTGAAGCTTTCTTGTTCTTCCGAAGATACTTTGTTCTTCCGAAGCTATCTTGTGCTTCCGAAGGGATCTTCACTTCAACTTTAGATTTGGTTGTTCATCCGCAGAGGATCTTCGGATGTATTTTACTTGTAAGAAACATATCTACGGAAGAACAAAATATTCATCCGTAGATGTTTCTTATACTTGGTCAATTTTAGTAAATCTCCAATTATAATCGTTATACCTGTACTCATACACAAATCAAGACACATATGGGTTAACCTATATACATAATGAAAAAATCAATATGATGAATTATTAATGTTAGGAGGACCATGTACGTACGGAGTACTAACTGATTCTGCGTTATACCGGATCAAATAGCGCGTAATCCTATTTGGTTGGTGATCCATTTAGTGAGAATGATTACCCGATCGATATAAGATTGAAACTAAATGTTAAGAACGAGTAGGAATTGAGCAGATACAAACTATGAACTTGGACAGGTTGTTTGGGATGCTCTGGACGGCAAGGGTTTATGTGTATGCGTAATATCTCTTCGAGTGTTTTTTTCCACGAATTAGGTTGTATTTATAGGTTATTGGTTTCCATTCGTACGACTAAACCATTAGCATGGTTCAGTCGTGCGACTGAATCATGCGATTGATCCATACACATGACTGAAAGTTCAGTCGTGTGACTTGGTCAATCTTATGTCTCAATCATACGACTGATCTAGTCTCCTGGTGCAGTCGTGCGACTGGTCCATAAGCATGACGTATTCATGTGTATGGTCCATAAGTATGGGCCATTAGCATGAATACTCATCCGACTATATTGAACCAATTACTCAATCATTGTTGACTTAGAATTGTGTATAACAACCTCAAACCTATATAAGAAGTCATATATATGAATTAAAGATAAATAGACATCAAATCATATATCATATTTCATTACATTGTCAAATTACACATATGTAAGACATGAAAGTCTTTTACATTTAAGCACATAAACTAGGTACACATGTATCTACAAACTCCCCCTTGGACCTAGTTTTCTCTATCGTCTAATATTCTTCACATGTTCTTGGAACTTGTTGTACTTCTCTTCTTTTGTGACTCCCGCGTGTATCTCAAATGCGAAGCATAGTCGTATAATGTGTTGGAATTAAAGAGCTTGTACAATGTCCTGTGTGTCATAGAATAGTGGCAACTTGTTTAGAGTATAGATATCTTCAGCCGACAAGTTAGTGAGCCATATCGGGTCAAATACCCTGATTGTCTCTATTTTTCCATCTCTGTTCAAAACTATGACTGCTTCCCCTATCCGCCAGTCATAATACCACCATTTGAAGTGTGGAGTGAAGTCCTGAGGCATTTCCCGTAAGGGAATCTTGGTCATTGTGCGCGGTTGACTCCACTTCAGCATAACTTTAGGCTTCCCAGATATAGAGTCCACTTCAGACTTATGAATGAACCTCTTTGGTTATTGAGGTCTAAAATTTACCCACCTGTTGTGGTATTCCTTCTTCAATACAACTTCAAACCAACCTAACATCTTTCTTGGATTAGCATACAACAGATCTAAACATGCCAGTCGGTTGAGCTCAAAACCAAGTAGAGTCTTCAGATCATGAGGATATCTGAAGTACTCAATCCCCTTTTCCCTTTTCACAGCATATACGTCCAAAATCTTCAAAAAATGCCCATGCTATAATCTTGCCTGACACTTTCTAATGTTGTTTGACTCCATAAAGATTTGTGTAGGCATTCTGCTTTAGGGGCGTGCATTGGGCTTTCATCTCTGCAAAACAAGCTGCCCATTCAGCTTTCTTGATATCAATATTAGCATCCGTAACTTGGGCTTGGCTTTCATCTTTTCCTTTCTCTTTTACCATCTCTTCCAGCTTCTCAAATCTAGCACTGCCCATTCAGATACAACAACATCATCTTCTTGATCGTTATCATCCTCTTTATCTTTACCACTCGGTCCTCCTTCATCAACATCTTCTTCATCATCAGATTCATCTTCATCCTCATCATCATGATTATCATCACCATCATCACCATCCTTAATCTTTAATGGATCATTCTTTGATCCTTTAAGCTTTAACAATATCTTCTTATTCTTCTTCTCTAGATTCTCTATCCTATTCACCGAAGCCAACACCAACTCATTTTGACTAGTAAGTGCATGGTGGGCTCGGCCTAGAGCTCTCTCATACTGGGCACTCTTCTTGCTGAGCTGCACGATCTGCTTTGCCTGAGTTGCATTCACCTCCATCATCTAGTTTAGCTGAGTAATCCTTAGATCATCGGTGGCAATCAGTCTTAGCACAATGTGGTTGAGGTTAGCCAACTGCTCCTCTAACCCGACCATGGGTAGAGTTGGTCCAGCTGTGAATGTTGATTGGGTGGAGGGACCAGCTTGGTCAGTGGTGGTGCTAGTGGTGGATGTGGTGAATATGGGAGGTGGAATTGGAGTGGGATGTGGTGGAGTGGCTATGGTAGTGGTGGTAGGAAGAGTGATAGTGGTAGTGGGGGGAGTGGTGGTGGTAGTAGATGTGGTAGTGGTGGTGGCAGATGTGGTAGTGGTGGTGGCTCGAGTGGTGGCAGTAGTAGTGAGTGTGGTGGTGGTGGTCGTCGTCGTTGTGGTAATGGTGATAGAAGTAGAATATGTGATCAGAGTAAACCTTGGCCTTTTACTCTTTTCCCCAAGGGGATGGGCCATTCTCTTCCTCCTGGAGCCCTTAGAAACAAAAGCTCCCCCTTGGTAGATATTCTAAGGGCTTTCAAAGAGATGCTAAGCCTCAGGTCAATGCCCAGGCGCAAACAACAATGAATTCTAGAATATTTAGGTTATGCTTATCCTCAGGTCAGTGCCACCGCACGACATAGAGGAACACAACCTATCTTCTTGTTAGAGCATATATTTTTCTTTTGCACACAACGTACCAACAACATTTGTCATTAGCTTGATTGCTTTTAGCAGTTTTTTCATGTGCTTTTGCTCATATTTATAGTCACCCGCACATATTTGTGGCGTTTATTTTTCTCATCACCCCTTATTGGAAATGCGTTGATTGTGTTAACTAGGGATAAGATGAGAACCCACAGCAAGTTGAACAAGTTAGTTTGAATTTTTAATTCACCAATGAAGTCTACTCATCTATTGTATTGAATCTACCGACACATCATATAATAAACTAGCAACCTCTAGGTCTACTTTCTCTATGTTACCTCAGTAACAAACTAGTTTAACTATCATTTTTCTTTAGTTGTGCTTAGACTTCTCAGACTTGTACTTTGAAGTTCGCATTTTGAGCAAATTAGTTTTAAAGTCCCAATCAATTTGTTCCCTGTGTACTATTGTAACACCCGGAAATTTATGAGAAAACAATAAAGGAATAATAAAAGGGGCAAATGTAAAGTTAACCCAAGATGAGGGACTCAGAGGGTAAAAAGGACAAACGGTACAGAGAGTGGGTGTTAAAAGAAGGCATGGCCGCCCACTCCTCCCCTATCACGCCCTTTTTCAGACGAAATTGCAGAGAGGGAAGAGTGCTGTCGGGACTCGAAGAAAGAACAGGAAGAAAGCCGGATTCAAGGTAGGGATTCGAGGATTTTATGTGTTTTTATTAAGTTCTTGTGTCGATTATGTGCTTATGTGTGTCGTATGTTCGATTGTGTGTATGTATTGTTGGGTTTAGGTGTTAGAACTCTCTTACGGTCGAGTTTGAGGAAGACTTGCTCGAAGAACTGTCAAGGTGAGTTCTAGAACCCCTCTTTTACCGATTTTCAACTGATTTGGGGCTGAAAATGTATGCATGGATGTTTTTATAAAGTGGGTCTTCACACCCGTTTGTATAATTGAATTGTATATGTGGATGGATGTGATATTGGATGTATTTGATGTTTTGGTTATGATATGTATATGTCTTAAGATGTTTAGAGTGATAGATTAAGCTGAGAATCGGTTATAATGGAGTTCGGAAGATGTTGGGCATGTTAAGTGTAATGGCTCTGCCACATGATTTTGGGTGCATTTAATGCCTGGGTTATAGTATGTACCTGTTTAAGATGCTTGAATGTTAGATCTAAGGTTGGGACTGGTTACGGTGGAGTTCGGAAGCTATTGGGGTATGTTAGTGTAATGGCTCTGCTTATACGCCAAGAATAGACTCTTGTTCCCAATAGATCAAGATAGGTGCTCCCAATAGAGTAGAGTAAGTGTTCCCAGCAGATTGAGCTAAGCGTTCCCACACGCCCAAGACTTCATATGGCTGAAATTACCTTCGGAAGATTTAGGAGGTCTTAAGTGGCCGAAGATGCCTTCGGAAGATTTGAGTGGCCTCAAGTGACTGAAAACACCTTCGGAAGATTTGAGTGGACTCAAGAGACTGAACTGCCTTCGGAAGATAGGGAATTCATGTGACTGGAAATGCCTTCGGAAGATGTAGGTGATCTCGAGCGGCTGAAGTGGGCTTCGGAAGATTCAAGAGATCCCATGTGGCGGAAGGTGCCTGCGGAGGAATTGATATTACCTTCGGAAGGAAACAGCTGAAGTTAACCGCTGAAGACAAACAGCTGAAGGTAACAACTGAAAGGAAACAGCTGAGGTTATCAGCTGAAGACAACAACTGAAGGTAAGAGCTGAAGGGGACGGCTGAGGCTAACAGCTGAAGACAACAGTTGAAGGCAAGAGCTGAAGGAAACAACTGAGGCTAACAGCTGAAGGAAACAGCTGAAGGCAACCACTGCTGACAACAGCTTAAGGCAACATCTGATGACAACAACTGAAAGGAAACAGCTGAAAACCCCGGCTGGAGACAACGGCTGAAGTTAACCACTGAAGACAACAGCTGAAAGGAAACAGCTGAAAACCCCGGCTGGAGACAACGGCTGAAGGCAACAATTGAAGACAACAGTTGAAAGGAAACAACTGAAGACAACAGCTGAAAGGAAACAGCTGAAGACAACAGCTAAAAGAAAACAGCTGAAGACAACAGCTGAAGGCAACAGCTGAGGACTTAGTCTGAAACAGCTGAAGACAACAGAGGTTGTCACAACAGCTGTTCTCCGGACAGTTCATTATTCTAGTACGCCTGCATAGTTAAAAGCGCCCG
>BJCM01251212.1:0-29904 GCA_018326385.1 Flaveria bidentis
CAATGGTCTTGAGTTCTGTCATAAGGAATTCAATGATTTCTGTAAGAAGTGTGGTATTGCTAGACACTTTACTGTGCCAGGTACACCTCAACAGAATGGCTTAGTTGAGAGAATGAATAGAACCATTCTGGAGAGAGTGAGGTGTATGCTTGCAAGTTCAGGGCTGCCTAAGAGATTTTGGGCAGAGGCTGCATCAACAGCAGTGTATTTGATTAATAGATCTCCATCCACAGCATTGAATATGAAGACTCCTATGGAGATGTGGTCAGAAAGGAAACAAGATTACAGTGGGTTGAGAGTGTTTGGCTCATTGGCTTATGCTTATATAAGTCAAGGTAAGTTAGAACCCGGGGCTGTTAAGTGTGTGTTTTTGGGCTATCCTGAGGGAGTTAAGGGTTATAGGCTGTGGAAATTGGATGGTGCAAGGTCAAAGGTTATAGTTAGCAGGGATGTGAAGTTTAGAGAGGATGTGCTCTATGGGGATATTACTTCCGAAGGTAATATGAAAACTTCCGAAGGTAATATGAAAACTTCCGAAGGTAATCTGAAATCTTCTGAAGGTAACAGAAAAGCTTCCGAAGGTAATAAAGGATCTTCCGAAGGTACTCATGCTCATCAGTTAAAGATGTTCATATTGAGGTGGAGTCTGCTCCTGAAAGCTATGCTGAAGTAGGACATGGACATTCATCTCAATATGAGGGTACATCTAGCACTGATGAGAGGTATAATTTGGCAAGAGAAAGGCCTAGAAGGAACATCATTCCTCCCTTAAGATTTAGACAGGATGATAGCATTTCTGCAGTGGCTTTTATGGCTGCAGAAGATGAGTGTAATTTTGAACCTTTGACTTATGAAGAAGCTGTTAGATCTAAGGATGCAGATAAGTGGAAGCAGGCAATGGATGAGGAGATGGATTCTTTGTATAGTAATGGTACTTGGGTGTTGACAGATAGACCAAAGGATCAGGAAACTTGTATCATGTAAGTGGATTTACAAGTTAAAGGAGGGAATTAAGGAAGGAGAAGGTCCAAGGTATAAGGCAAGGTTAGTTGCAAAAGGATTTACTCAAAAGCCTGGTGTGGATTATAAAGAAATTTTCTCTCCAGTTGTTAAGCATACTTCTATAAGAGTGTTGTTGTCTTTGGTTGCTAATTTTGATCTAGAATTAGAGCAACTGGATGTAAAGACTGCTTTTTTACATGGAAGTCTAGAGGAACAGATATACATGGTTCAGCCTAAGGGATATGAGGTGGCTGGTAGTGAAGATAAAGCTTGTCTGTTGAAGAGATCTTTGTATGGTCTAAAGCAGTCTCCTAGGCAATGGTATAAGAGGTTTGATGATCATATGTTAAGCATTGGTTTTAAGAGAAGTGCTTATGATAGTTGTGTGTATCACAAAGAGTATGTGAAGGGGTCTTTCATATATTTGCTGTTGTATGTTGATGATATGTTGATAGCATGTAAAGATAGTGCTGAGATCAAAAGACAAAGGGTCTTTTGATGAAGGAGTTTGATATGAAGGAGTTGGGTGAAGCTAGTAAGATTCTTGGTATGCAGATTACTAGAGACAGAGCAAATAGAGTATTGAAGGTGTCTCAGTCTGCATACATACAGAAGATACTGCAGAATTACAGCATGGAGGATGCTAAGCCAGTTGTTACTCCTTTGGCTTCTCATTTTAAGTTGTGTAAGGAAGATTGTCCGGGGACTGATGATGAGAAGAGGTATATGGAGCAGGTACCTTATGCTAATGTGGTTGGTAGCCTAATGTACTTGATGGTATGTACTAGGCCAGATTTGGGTCATGCTGTTAGTATAGTCAGTAGGTATTTGTCCAACCCTGGAAAGGCACATTGGAATGCTGTGAAGTGGATCTTGAGGTATTTAAAGGGTACTCAAGATGTTGGTTTGACATTTCATCAGAATGGTGTTGGAAATTGCAGGATGATCACAGGATTTGTGGATTCTGATTATGCTAAGGATCCTGATTCTGGTAAGTCTATTACTGGTTATTGTTTCATGGTAATGGGCAATGTTGTTAGTTGGAAATCACAGTTGCAGCATGTAGTTGCATTGTCTACTACTGAGGCAGAGTTTATATCTTTGACTGAGGGAGTGAAAGAATCACTTTGGCTGAAAGGTTTTGTTAAAGATCTTGGTGTTGATCTGGAATCAGTTGAGGTTTGGTGTGATAATGCAGGGGCTGTTCAATTGGCAAAGAACAGTGTGTTTCATGAAAGAACTAAACACATTAATGTCAAGTTGTATTTTGTGAGAGATGTGATTTGTTCTAAAGAGGTGAAGGTGAATTGGATTGGAACTGATTCTAACCCTGCTGATATGATGACTAAGGCACTGCCTGGATCAAAGTTCAAGTTTTGTGTTGATTGCTTAAGACTTGGTTGAGTTTAAACCAAGACTTAGGTGGAGATTGTTAAGTAAAAGTCTTGTTTAAAGTTGAGGGACTATTTTTGACAATGTTTGATAGTTGTCTAATAGTATAAAAGGTAGTTAATCGGTAGTTAGTAAACAGTGAGCAGAGTGGGAATTCTTCCGAACTTTGGAATTCTTCCGAACTTTGGAATTCTTCCGAAGTTAGTTGTAAATCAATTTTGTTGTTCATGTTGGTTCTTGATTTCTTCAATAAGATTCATTCAATCTTTAGTTGATCAATTGGTGTTTTTCATAACAGTCTCTAAGCATAAGAATTTCACCTTGAATCTCAGATGGTAGATAGTGTTTTGACAAGCTAAGTGAGTGCAATGACAAGGCTTACATCTCAAACTAGACTCCACTTTGCACGCAGCTGTAGTTCTAATCTTATGGGAGGAGAAACGGGTATTAAAACTACTAATGCAAGGTGATAATAATATAAAAAAATAAATGGAGACACGTTATGTGATAAAGTCTCCACTTTGGAACATTTGTGTGTACATATCATTGACTTAAAAAAGCCTTCGCTTAGATCTTATCTTACAAAAAACATATGAAATTAATGCACAAAAAGGGAACGAGTTTAACAATTTAGAGAAATATAACTTTAGGCATGTGAAATTACACCTTGCATTGTCATGGGGAGGAAACACTGCTGTGGAACATTATATTTTGCTGCATCTGAAGGAAATCTTCCAATCCATTTTTTTCAAGAAGCTTTTTTATCTATGCATCATACTCAACTTGCTTTAAGAGAAAAAAATTCGATTAAAAATTAGTGTTACAAACACTACAATAAGCTTAATAAGTTGTTATTCTACTAGCATTGTCACGAGAAGAAAAAACAAGTATTAAAAATTAGTTCATAAAAAATGTTATGTTCCTTCTTACAAAATCAAGCTAGTTTATGCAGTTAAATTTTCTCTTTCAAAATCTCGACCATCCAATCATTAATCTGAAACAACAAAAAAAAAAACAAAATGACTAATGAGTGGTAAAAATTGATGATATAAATTATTTATGATCTTTTCGAAGCTACCCACCCTTTTGAGACAGACACATGCTACAGAAGGAAAACAACACGAAACTAGAAGAATGCAGAAATTAAAAAGAAATAACAATATACTAGAGATAATTCATTGATACTAGTAACAAGCAACTAAAGTACAACACATACTAATAGCAGCCTATGGTCAATCTGAAAACGTACATTCAAGTGTTACTACCATAATTATGGTTCATGGGTGTTCAACGTATGCTCCATATAGCATAGAACTTTAATCCGTGTGAAACAAATCCTATTTATAATCAAGTCTTACGACTTGCAACAATTCAAAAGACTCTACTAGATTCATAACTTGTTTTACATATCATGTATAGCAGAAAACTTGCTTAAGGCTAAAAACATGTTTAAACAATGAGATTCATACGTGCACAAGAATAATTAGATAGTGAATGTAAACTCCGCATAAAACTTGACTCCACTTTGCACACACCTGTAGTTCCAACCTTATGAGAAGAAGAAACAGATATTAAAACTACAACTGCAAGGTAATAATAATATAAAATAAATAAAGGGAGACACATTATGACACGAATCTAAGGATGGCAACGAGTCAGAATGCGTTAGGGCGGACCCATATGTTGCTTGATGGAAGGAAACTTAATGGAGGGAAAATTGTTAATCGTGGTGAGGCGGGGGAGTGACCCACGATTCATAAGACCGCTTCCTAAACCGTTGTTTAGATTAATCGTGGTGAGGCGGGGGAGTGACCCACGATTGAAACCTATATATATGAATATTGGGGACGATACTCATTGAAGATCGATGTGATGAAATATGTTGTTTAGATTATCAGATTATATAGGATATCAGAATCGCTGAGGTGTTCAGGGGATACGCGGGTTTACCAACGGTCCAATATGGGTAATCATATTATTAGATCCTTTATGAACTATTTTAGGAAGTATATCTCTTTCTATCTTTTTGATATTATTAATTTTTTTAATTTTTGGCTCTTAATTTTCTTAATTAATTTTTGGGATAGTTTTATAAAATATTAACCAAAATTTATAAATATTTAAATTAAATAACTAAAGTTTAAAAAATATTCTAATTAGATCATTCGACTTTCATGTTTTATTTAAGAGTTAATTACATAAATGGTCCCTCTGGTTTATATAAAATAATAGATTTGGATACTAAACAGAAACAAGTAACAGGTTCAAGTACTTATTTTTAATTTTGTAACAAGCTTGAGTATTAACACTAATAGACGTTAGATTTTCTCTTAAGTTTATGGGTATTTTAGTCTTTGAGTTATAGGACTACTTGTGTAAATTAAAGGGACTAGTTCTGTAATTAAATTAAATTAATATATTTATATATAACTCTATATCTATACACTCATATATGTACACACATATATACACAATAATCAATACTTTCACCACCACCACCACTATCCCTAACCATCACCACCAGACTAACCATCACCGCCACCATCCCTAACCATCATCATCGTTGGCTATCAACACCATCCATATCCATCATAACATTGGTACCCTCACACCACCGTCACCGGCCATCACACCACCGGTACCCTTAAACCACTGTCGTCGTCGTCGGTCATCACCACCGACCATCACACCACTGCCATTCATCTACCGAACCATTATCATCATTGCTATCAACCATCATCCCCAAATCCCCTTTCCTTTTTCCCCTATATAACCCTAATAATGACCACCCACCACCAGCCATCGCTACCACCTCCAGCCACCGCCATCATCTCCAACCATCTCCACCATCTCTCATGTAACAAACCCAGATCAAACGAAGCTTCAAATGCTTCAAATCGAAGCTCCAACAGGCAAAAGAACATTTGATTTCACCCATTCCATCATTCACATCTCATTTTTAGGTGGTTTTTGGTGATGAGTTTAGGGTTTTCGGTGATGATTTGGTTGTGAATTAGGGGCTAAAATGGGCGTTAACTAGGATGGTGGTAGGTGGCAACAATGGTTGGTAATGGCGGTGATGGATTTGCGGTGGTGGTGGTCTGATTTCTAAAAGAGATGTGGGTGGGTGTTGATTTTTTTTAACTTATAGGTAATTACACAATGGTCCTTAAACAAAAAAGACATATAGTATTACAAAAATAGTCCCTACATGTGTATTTTAGTTATTTTATTTTAATTTAATAGAGAAACTAATGGCTATTAGTCTTAATACTTATTCTCGTTACAATACTGAAAACACTATACCTCAACCTGTTACAAAAAACCTTTGATACCCAAACCTGTTATTTTCAATAAACCACCGGGACCGTTCATGTAATTAACTCTTTATTTAAATTTTAAGTTTAACATGTTTTTAGTATGTTTTTCTTCTTGTTCCTAATTAAAAAATATGTTTTCCGTTTTTTTATGCTAATGTGGAAAGGTGGGTGAATTTTTTAGGAAAAAAATCATATTTTAATATAATCAACATATTTTTTTATTATTTAATATGATATCAAATATTAAAAATTTCGAAGGGTTTAGGGTTTAGGGGTCTTCTCCTTCATTGTTTTCTTTTCGTAAGAAAATTTTATAATGACTCGATTTGATGGTCTAATGGTCTATTTTGGGGGAAACACGTATAAGTGATTAAATTAAAATATTTTTTAAACTTTATTATTATCCTGTGATATTTATGTTTTAAACTTTTAACCCATTGCCCTTATAAGATGGTAATAAAAACCTTGCCTATGTTCTTCGTGACTTCATCCTCTATTTTACACCATTTGTTCATATAATGTATATGGATTTTTGGTAAACAGACAAGGATGGTGCTTACGGTAAAATATATTATCTTGGCAAAAATTAAGTTACTGGATTGGTACTACATATACATGATAAATATTAACTATATTAATGTTTTATTATAGAACTCTTATTTTGTTATGTTTATTACCCTATTCATTAAAATAAAAGTTTGATGAACAGTATTTGAATGAAGTGTAGTTTTGGAATTTTCATTCTGCCTATATCATCCAAGCGGACCATGCGTCCTTATCTTCTTCAAACACGCACATATACATGTGCTTCGTGTGTGGTAGATCTAAAATCTTTTTCCGACCTGGTGGGCACAGATCCTTGTTTTTTATTGGGTATATTGTTTTAGATCTATTTGGAAATCCTATTGCTCATCGTAAATAGCTTGTTTGGTGGTATTTTTATTTGGTTAACATTCTTGGCCCTATGATGGTGAAATTTATCATCAAAGATGAAAAGATATTATAGGTCTTTGGAACAAAAACATTGTGTCAATGTGATTCTTCGAAATCATAGAAAATCAAACAACAGGTCCAATAATAGATCAGAGCAAACAAATCAACCAACAACATCAGATATTGATAAACATAATCAATTGATTTGCCGGGGTATACTATAAAGAAAGACAAACACAAAATTGAAAGTGGGGGAACAACTTACCTGTGAATCGCACGAGAACCTTCGTAATATGGTTAGAAACAGTTGTTTAAAACTTTAAATCTTCGAAAGTCGACGAGGATTCATAGCACTGCAATCAAAATTTATGGATATCCCTTTTGGGGCTTGAGATAGTCGATTAACGTTCCCGAGTTTAATAAACAAAAGAAAAAAAAAGTGAATGGAAATCAACGAAAGAAAATAAATGAAGAGAAAGAAATTAAGTAGAGAAAAGAAATGTAAAGAAAAAAACATTTAAAATTTTGTGTTCTAGAGTTGAAAGGGAACGAAAAAAAAAGTAGCAATGTTATGTGTTTAATTTTTTTTCCCATTTCCTTTCATTTTGGAAGGAAAATTATAAGGGAAAATTGTTGGAAATTTCCTTTCATTTTGTTCCATTTGTTTTTTTTAAAAAAACTCGGAAACACAAAGTTTTTTTGTTTTCTTTCATTTTCCTCCTTAAAAAAACTTGAGAACACAATTATTTTTCACTTTTCATTCATTTCATTTCACTTCTTAAATGAGACTCGGGAACACAACGTAAAAGTAAAAATCATAAGACAAATATATATGGAATCAAGAACAAAATGGTGTAAAACTAACGTGTTGTGGTGAAATCAAGAACGCGACGCGATTAAAGAAGAAAACAGTTAGGGTTTGTGAAGAGAAGTTTTAGAAAGATGCAGAAGGGCGTATCTAGAAAAGAAATTGGAATACACGGGCCGGGTTAGGATCCGCGCCTTTTATAATTCGGGTCTTATAGTTTGGGCGGGAAAATAAAAGCTGAAAGTGAATATAAGATTGACACGTGGATAACCATGTAAATAGATATTTCTATAGGGTTCTAATAAAGAGATATCCACTTAGATAAATCGACATTCGCCTATATGCCGCGTATTGTACCATACGCGACGTATAAACATTGAAAAAGAGAAAAATTTAGAGGGGCTTTCAAATTGTTATACGCCACATATAACCCTATACCACCCCTATACGACACATATAAAGCTATATGATGTGTATAGTGAATTTTGACACTAACTACGAGGAAAAATTCAGAGGGCTGTCAGTTTGTTATACGATACATATAGGCTTATACGACACATATAATCTTATACAACACATATAGCTCTATACGACGCGTATAGAAATTTAAGGTGTTAGATTTATAATACACCTCCGTGAGTAATTCGTGGTCCCGATGATGACCTTGGTCGTGAAGGTAACGTGCTCCCCAAATAAAATTTAAATTTATGATCCACTTGCCACCTTCTTTCTCAATAATCCACCACTAGTAGATTAATACATCTTCCTACTGAATCCTCACCATTATATTATTTATATTTATATTTATTTATATACATTTGAACACACTTTGCAAATGAAAACCTATTTATATGAATCACCCGTCGACTTCATATTCTGGTGGTTTCGTTGCTTATTCCTCAATCAAGCATTCATCAATTTCAGCCATACAAGTAACAAAACCCTACGAAATCCCCCTAAGTTTACAACCATCATTCGATTTCTCTAGTTTTCTGTGTTGTATGTTCGTGTTCAATTATGGTATCGCAAGCAAAAGATGCGAGTTTTAAGAAACTCGAGTATCTATCACTAGTATCAAAGGTATGTACAGAACTCGAATCGCATTTAGGGTTTAGTGATAAAGTTTTGGCCGAATTCATCACGGAAATTGGGCGAAAATGCGAAACACTTGACGATTTCGTTACTAAATTGAAAGAAAACGGGGCTGAGCTGCCAGATTACTTCGTTCGTACCTTATTGACGATCATCCACGCTATTTTGCCTCCGAAATCGATACCAACAGCATACTGCTCAGGATGATAATGGTTCTGGGAGGCGATCCGGTGAGCCTGAATTGTATAAAGTGTACAGAGGGAGGGTGTCAAGAGTTATGGATAGTGGTTGTTTTGTTCAGATTGTTGATATTAACAGTAGAGAGGGTCTAGTTCATGTGTCACAAATGTCTACACAAAGAATTTCAAATGCCAAAGATGTAGTTAAAGTTGATCAAGAGGTTTTCGTGAAGGTGATTTCAGTTTCGGGTCAAAATTTGTCTCTTTCTATGAGAGATGTTGATCAGAACTCTGGTAAGGACCTGTTGCCGTTAAACCAGACTGCTACATCGAAAACGGGATTCTCAGGGATAAAGATCATTGAAGAAGATATCTTTTTGGGTTCTCGCATGCCTTTTGATAGAATGAATTCTCCAGAGAAATGGGAGGCGAATCAGTTAATAGCTTCAGGGGTTTTAACCATGAAAGATAATCCACGGTATGATGAAGAAATTACCTGACAGAATGGTTTATCAAGAAGAAGATGATGACAAAGATCTTGAGATCGAGTTAAATGAAGACACACCTGTCTTTCTACAGGGGCATAGGCATTATTCACAGGATATGTCACCGGTGAAGATTTTTAAAAGCCCTGAGGGTTCGTTGAGCCGTGCAGCTGCACTACAATCAGCTCTCGTAAAAGAAAGAAGAGAAGTTAGAGACCAACAACAAAGATCATTGTTTGATTCCATCCCAAAAGATCTGAATCGTCCATGGGAAGACCCAATGCCCGAATCAGGGGAGAGACATCTGGCACAAGAGCTAATGGGAGTCGGGTTGGTTGCATACGATATGCCTGATTGGAAAAAAGATTCTTTTCGTAAATCACTGACTTTTGGTCAAAGATCAAAGCTTTCTCTCCAAGAACAAAGACAAAGTTTGCCTATATACAAATTAAAGAACGAATTGATTCAAGCCGTGCATGATAACCAGGTTTTGCTTGTCATAGGCGAAACAGGCTCTGGGAAAACAACTCAGTTGACTCAGTATCTTGCCGAAGTGGGCTACACCACCAAGGGTAAAATAGGGTGTACCCAACCCCGAAGGGTGGCTGCATAGTCTGTAGCCAAGAGGGTGGCTGAAGAGTTCGGGTGTCGGTTAGGTGAGGAAGTTGGATACTCGATTCGGTTTGAGGATTGTACTGGCCCAGAGACTGTGATCAAGTACATGACCGAGGGTATGCTTTTATTGGAAATTCTTAGCGGCGAGAATCTATCTCAGCATTTAGTGATTATGCTTGATGAGGCCCATGAGAGAACAATGAATACTGATGTTCTGTTCGGGTTATTAAATGTCTAGTGAAGAGAAGACCCGATTTAAAGTTAATTGTCACTTCTGCCACATTGGATGCAGAAAAGTTTTCTGCATATTTCTTTAGCTGCAAAATATTCACAATTCCAGGTAGAACGTTTCCGGTTGAGATTCTTTACACCAAACAGCCTGAAAGTGATTATCTTGATGCAACTTTGATTACTGTAATGCAGATTCATTTGACAGAACCCGAGGGCGACATACTTGTCTTTTTGACTGGTCAAGAAGACATAGATCATGCTTGTCAGTGTTTATATGATAGAATGAAAGGATTAAGTAAAAACGTGCCTGAATTGATAATATTACCTGTTTACAGTGCACTTCCTAGTGAATTGCAATCAAGGATTTTTGAACCTGCACCAATAGGGAAGAGGAAGGTGGTTGTTGCAACTAATATTGCTGAAGCTTCTTTAACAATTGATGGGATATTTTACGTGATAGATCCTGGTTTTGCTAAACAGAATGTGTACAACCCTAAGCAGGGTCTTGATTCGCTCGTTATTACGCCTATATCACAGCATCAGCTAAGCAACGAGCTGGGCGGGCAGGCCGTACTGGTCCCGGAAGGTGTTATAGATTATACACCGAAAGCGCTTTTAATAATGAAATGTCCCCAACCTCAATTCCAGAGATTCAAAGGGTAAATCTTGGGTTGATTACACTGAATTTGAAAGCTATGGGGGTGAATGATTTATTTGCTTTTGATTTCATGGACCCACCATCAACTCAAGCTCTTATTTCAGCTATGGCACAGCTATACACTCTTGGTGCTCTTGATGAAGAAGGGCTTTTAACTAGTTCAGGTAGGAAAATGGCGGAATTCCCACTCGAACCACCTTTATCCAAGATATTATTAGCTAGTGTTGATTTGGGTTGTAGTGATGAAATTGTGACAATTATCGCTATGATTACAACTGGGAATATCCTTTATAGACCTAAGGAAAAACAAGCTCAAGCAGACCAAAAAAAGGCCAAGTTTTTTCAACCTGAAGGAGATCATTTGACTTTGCTTGCTGTTTATGAGGCTTGGAAAGCTAAGAACTTTTCTGGCCCCTGGTGTTTTGAGAATTTTGTTCAGGATCGATCACTGAAGAGGGCCCAAGATGTCAGAAAGCAACTTTTATCTATCATGGACAGGTATGTGGATATGTTAATTTGTTTTAATAAGGTTCTTGAAGAGGTGTTTTTTTCGATCCATTTATGTTAATTGGTTGATTCGGGTTATACTCTAGCTAGTGGGTGCAAAGCTTTCTGAATATCGTATAACTATCATTTTCTTAGTTATGTGAAAACATATGGGTTGTACCTTGCTAACTGGTCAAATGAATAAAATCTAAAAGTTTTATTAATTGCACCCATAATGTATTAAGATACAAAAATTCTCTTATGTACCTTAAGTTATGCTATGCCTAACATGTCAAATGGGTAGTATTTAAAAAAATGGGAAGTCACACAAAATTCGAAGTGCATAAAACCTGCTGAATATCATGATGATATAGTTATTTAGTAATATTTACATGTATTATTGGTGGCTATTCCAACCCTGGGGTAAATGGGTTGATTTGGGTTATACTTTGGCTAGCGGGTCAAAATGGAGAAGTTGGAAACTTGTGATACAGATCAAAACTTGCCTAAAATTCATTTAAGATGCATAAAACTTCTTGAATATAGTAAGCACCAGAAGTCAACAAAACAGTATTGAAGATGCATGAAACCCCTTAAATATCATAATAATATATATTTCTTGAATCTTAATCATATCTTAACCAATAACAAGAGTTGGCTTTTTCGACTCAAGGGTTAATGGGTCAAATCTAAAAAATTGTCTAAAATGGAAATGGTCGAAAGTCACCCAAAGCATATTCAAAATCTGTTAAATGCCACCATGATATAGTCTTCTTAGTTGCATTTAAAATGTTAATCACTTGTAAATTGTAATACTCAACAAAAGTCGCCCGGACAACCCAACCTACTATTAAACAATATGCTGATTTAGTCATTTGCTAATCAGGTACAAACTGGATGTTGTGAGTGCGGGAAAGAACTTTACAAAGATACAAAAGGCTATAACAACAGGCTTTTTCTTCCATGCAGCCCGAAAGGACCCACAAGAGGGATACCATACAATAGTTGAGAACCAGTCTGTATACACCCGGGTAGTGCCTTATTCCAAAGGCAGCCTGATTGGGTTATCTACCATGAGTTAGTGATGACAACAAAAGAATACATGCGCGAGGTTACTGTTGTAGATCCAAAATGGCTAGTCCAATTGGCACCACGATTCTTTAAGGTGTCTGACCTAACTAAAATTAGCAAGCGGAAGCGACAAGAACGGATTGAGGCGCTTTATGATAGGCACCACGAACCCAATTCATGGCGGCTAAGCAAAAGACGGGCTTGATAAATAGGTTGAAATTCTAGTTATTTGGTTGTTTTTGGTTTGTGGCATGTTCTTGATCATTGTATATAGTATATAGATGACTTATCAAATATATGGATATGTACTTCTTAATGGTATTGTGTATGGATGACATAAGTTTTCGTGTATATCCTTGTTCGTTGTCTGTTTCCTGTCACCTAATGTATATTAATCACTCACTATGTGCTGAATTTTTGCCTATGCTTATTGTCTACTCATTGTCTATATAATGGTACATGATTTGTTTGTGATAAGCTGTGATGATCTATTATATGGTGATTACACATTGTGTTGTCTATATGCTTCTTTGATTATTTTAGTCGGAAGCAACCTCTCTATTTATTTTATCTATCAATTGTGGTAGAGATAAGATTTGCATGCATCCCATCCTCCCGGGACCTCATCAATAGCTTGGCTATTGATGAGATTTACTGGACTAGGTTATGGTCTTGGCCGGTTTGTGGCTAGCAAGATGAATATAATAGGAGCACAGAGTTAAGAAAAGGGTTAAGTACATTAAATAACAATCCTTTTACTTATATTCCAAGGTGGTGCATGTACTCATTTTAACACCATGATGGTACATAAACTATGAAATTCTGTTCCATGTGGTGAAATGGTAGCCGGCTATTATCTGTATATGAATTTAGGGTTTGAAAATAGTTTGTTATTTTGAAAGATTCATAATCTGCAGGATCATAATATAACGGTGTATCTCGCTTTAGCGTTGGGAAAACAGAGGATTAGTGTCTTTCGATTTGATTTTTCTAGGAAATGGTAAGTTCAACTATAAACAATACACTTTGACTTTCGAGGCCAAATAGTCTAATTGTTGTTTCATAGCTGGTATATATCCATACCACTATCAACTGTTTTAATGAATGATATGATGGTCAAACTTAAAAGTCAAAATGCTTATTTATTTTGTTGATTGGTATGATAGTGAGGGAATTACATTTCAGGGAAAGTGAAGGTTTATTCCAATTTGGTAATTATCATAAAGATGTAGATGACATAAAAGCTGTAGGCCAACACTTCACTATCGACTTATAACAGCAATTATTGGATGTTGTAAGTGTATGTGTTCATTTTTCTACAATTCTTTCTTGACTATCTGCATTGACTTATTGGGATACCAATTTTTTTTTTTTTTTTACTTTAACAGCGTCAAAACCCTTTTTGAATGCCCTCATAAATCATAATATTGAGTTTTGCATGACTGAAAATAAAAATCTTTTTCTTCAGTTTGACTTTTTGAGGTCAAACAATCTTCAAGAATTTTGATGTTAACACTGATAAGCACCTTTTTAAATACCCACATAGTTTTTTGAGTTATAAAGCCAATATATATGCTCATACGGAAAATTAAAATTTATTTACAGGTGAGAGCGTTGAGTATTATATACGTCTCTATATCATAATATCCAAAATAGTTGTCAATGTGTCTGGATCGTCACAACAGAGAGGAGATGCATCAACGAAAACAAGGGACCGATGGGAACCCCCTCCAATGCTCAAGTCAGCCCAGATCTCATTATGATAAACACATTGATAGAAACCAAGTCAGCACGCTTTGATTCTTGAACATGAACAGGAACAACAGTCCTCTTTGAGAGGGACAAATCTCAAAAAATACAAACCAGAATTAAGCCTCCGTATTGACTCTTAAAATACCGATATATAAGTGATCATGGATTCAGTGACACAAGAGTCTCAACATATATCATTCGACTATCTCTATACTCATATCTGGGCGAACAAAAATACCGTTAGTCTCTTTTGAAGTCCTCCGTATTGACTTTTCTAAAAGAATTGTTTTCCTGATCAAAACAGCAATCCAATCGCCCACAGTGGCTGTGCATATATGCTGTCTCGTAAAGTGGCCATTATACAGCGGCTTGCGAAAAGCACCCACCTTCACCCACCCATCACCGTCACCATTATCCATCCTCCACAGATCCCCGTGCTTCCAATCATCTATCTGATACGATACACACAGGTGAAGGCTTCCATTAAGAACAACTAAGCCTCCACAAAAGTTTCCACTTGGAACATGCGGGAATCGTATTTTCCTAAATGTTTCCGTCATCACATCAAAACATATAATCCAACAGAGCCTTCCATGAGGCGAGAGATAATAACCTGTCACCGTGAAATAGACGCGTTGGCCCCAGAAAGTACCGGAGACCAACTGCAGAAAGCGTTTCTATCGTCGCTCTTAAAGGTGAGCGAAAAATCAACCTCTCTCCATCTATCCAACCTGTGGGAATACACATACGCCCCGGAGTCACCCTGTCCTTTCAAATACAAAAGTTTTGGGTTCCAAAACATTAGCCGAGAATCTGCATGCTTGAGGCTAAACATACCAATCCATCCAAGGTTGCTATGAGCTCTACACGATCACCACCAGAACGATGAGGGACGTTATCGATCATGAGGAGTTTGTGGTCTTTGATGGTCGTGTGATACGAGAGGTGCATTCTGGCAAACGTAGGCGTCGATAGGAACAATCTCCATTGTTTGCAGACGCATCTGCAAGCTAAGCACCAACGGTTCTTGAGGGAAGCCTTGGTACTATCTCTGATTCTATTAAACTAAAGGGAAGCGTCGGGATGATCTTCGTCTTCTTCTTTATTCGTAATAAATTCAAACTACTAACAAACTCCAAATGAATAAATAATAAATAAAGATAGTTTCAATTTTCAAACTCCATGCAGCCTTATCGAGTCCATGCAGCTTTCACGTAACCGGGTTAATTGGATCCGGTTTACGATTACACCTGTTTGAGCTTGGGTCCGGATATGGGTCCGGATCTGGGTCGGGATCGGTGTCACATAGTCAACTACATATATACTTAAATTAGAATTTCATTATATATATCCGTTTTATTAAACATAAATATTATTTTGCTTGACTGAAAATAAAATTCTTTTTCTTCAGTTGACTTCTTGAGGTCAAACAATCTTCAAGAATTTTGATGTTAACACTGATAAGCATTTTTTTAAATACCCACATAGTTTTTTTTAGTTATAAAGCTAATATATGCTTATATGGAAATTTAATATTTTATTTACAGGTGAGACTGTTGTGGTTTTATATGTGTCTCTATATCATAATATCCAAATACTTGTCCATGCTGTGTTTGACCGTCACAACAGATCGAGAGGAGATGCATCAACGAAAACCCGTTAAAAGGGTCCGACAAGAACCCACTCTAATGCTCAAGTCAGCCCAGATCTCATCATGATAAACACATTGATAGAAACCGAGTCGGCACACTTTGATTACTGAAAATAAAAAGGAACAACAGTCCTCTTTGAGAGGGACGAATCTCTCGAGAAATACAAACCAGAAACCAAAATACTAGACTCCTAAACTAGAACATGAAAGTCAATATTAAACATAAATTGAACAAATAATTGTTTGATGTTTATTGACAAATATGCTAATTAAGTTGGTGATGATGCATTATAAGTTACAAATCATATTGTTATAATCATCAAAATTCAATACCAATGCATCACATATCAATTAAACGTCGATGATGTGTTGCTGAATGCTATCATGATTGTTTGAGATCCATATACCCACCAAAAATAAAGCATTAATATGCTGTTAGGTCAACCAATGACTGCATAGACCCTTTATGCAGGAGAAAAGGGGGACAAATCGGACAATGTTTCACTTGGTTTATCTAACACCTTCCAATTAAATAAATGCCACCAGAACACTTTGTTTATCAGATTCTGCAGTCAAACAAAGATTAACCATCAACAACCGCTCTCATACTCTCAATCTTAACAGTACCAGAAGACCGATTAAGCTGAAGATGGCCGCCTGCGACTCCACAACTACCTCTGCAAACCTCGATCGAAACCCACGTCAGTTTTCACTTTTCAGGCCATCTTTTGGTATAAGGCTTTCAATTGTATACTAAATTCACTTGCTTTAGGGTTTGTTTTTAAATGTATGATCAACCAATGAGCAGTTTTAATCCTATGCACCCGTTTGATTCAAGAACTGAAGTTATATTGTTCCAAATTACTGGCTTTCGTGAAGAAATTAAACCTTTTCTTTCTTTGATTCGCAGATGTAGGATTAAGAAATGGGTGTAAATGAATAGCAAGAAAGAAGTACATTTTGACATTTGATGTCAAACCTAGAACGTTTCAATTGCAAAATCTAATACAATTTATGCAAACAAACAAAACTTCCTTCATGATTTCCATCTAATTCTTATGGTAATATTTGCTGTGGTGATATATATTGTGTCATAAAGTTTTAGAATCCATATCAATATCAGAGTTAAAGATTTAAACCCTTTGACATTAAAAGTTATAAGCCAAATGGGATGTACTAGTACAGTAGTATTAGAAACAAAGTTAGAAGGATGAATATGTACTTTTTTTCTTGAAGGATTTAGATTCTTTTGGGGGGAAAGCTAAAATTGTTTAATTTATAAATCTGTACTACAAGATTGAGAATTTGCATTTGATGTAATTGCCATTGTTTCAGGGATTGAACAGAAGAAAATAATTATACAAAACGAATGCGGTGAAAAACTTCTGGGTTTGTTACACGAAACTGGGTCCAAAGAGATTGTAATCTTGTGCCATGGCTTCCGGGACTCAAAGGTACATGTTCTTTTTTCAATTACTTGTATTGTTCAGGGTTTTATAAATGTCTATGTAGGTTAATAAGATGAATATCATACCCAAAAGGAGCATAGGCAAACAGCAAACTTTAGCTTCAAATGACAATAAACAGCAAGAAACTGCATCAAAATGTGATCTCTAAGCTGCTACAACAACAAAAAGACAACAAATTACTATTGTATATTGAATTTGATGTCGGACCTAGGAGCTACCGGTAAGGTTGTTGTTTTGTGACCTTGAGGTCTGGGCCTCAAGCGTGGGAAACAGCCTCCTACACAACGTGTATGGTAAGACCACGTATACCAGATTGCGAAGCGATCTCACCCCTCCCTGGCCCCTATGCAAAGTGGGAGCTAAGTCAAGCTCTGGGTACGCCCTGTTGAATATATTGGTTTAATGCCTTCAACGGGCGGATCTATATGAAAGATGTGCATACCCTGAATTATCTTTGTGTCTTACAGTGTAAAAAATAGAACTTTAGTTTTTGCTATCTAGTACATTTCTTGAAAAGCATGTGTTATGACATGTGTGTATGTGCATATATAAGAGAAAGTGAATATGGTGTTTACACACGCAAGTTAGGTAAAGAACATATTTTCCATCAGATCAAATAGTTTTAACTAAATCTTCTAAGCTACTTTTCCTAATTTCACTATGTCCTATCATGTCTCCAAGCTTACTTTATGATCACAATCACTCCCAATCTGGAGTTCTACCAAAACACATCAACTAATTTGTAGAAATTTGTTGTTTAGGTTAGTGGGAGTTCATTGTTATTTGGTTAGAAATGTCCGCATTGGCTTGATGGGTGTATTTGTTGTGCACGCATGTGTATTGATAAAATGATTCATTGTTAGTAAGTTGACAAAATCACCAGGTTTGGTATTAGGTATACAGGTCAAAACAGGTTAGGTTGATCAAAAAACTTTTTTTGTCCATCTAATTGTTTTTTGTAAATAAGTAATATGTTTAACAAGATTATAAAAGCTATATTATCATTCATAATTCTTTTTTTTTAATAAATCGATTTAGGAGGTTGATGCATCAACAATACACTTTGGTCAACTTTCAACTTGTTTAACCGCATTCTAGGCACTTGACCATTATGGAACCCAATTCAACCTGTTCATTATTAAATCCACATTTATTTGTGATCATGTTCTTTCTCCAGGATTACAGCATGATGGTGGAACTTGCACTTGCGTTAGAAAAACATGGGATTAGTGCATTTTGCTTTGATTTTTCAGGAAATGGGTGAGTCACAATGTAAAATGATGCACTTTGACTTTTGAATTCAAATAGACTAATTGCCAACTTCCAAGCTGGTATGAACTATGATCCTCTGAGTTTCAAGAAACTATCTAATTAGTAATTACACAAAACTTAATGCACATGCTATGATACAGACACTATTATAAAATTTGTGTCTAACTCACTGCCAGATTTCTACTAATCGGTTATTTTAACTAATAAGTCAAAATGTATTCTAACTATTGTTGTATTTCAGGGAAAGTGAAGGTGTATTTCAATTTGGTAATTACCGTAAGGAGGTTGATGACTTACAAGCAGTAATCCAACATTTTACTGCAGAAAATCGTGTTGTAAGTGCGATTCTTGGGCATAGTAAAGGTATGTTATTTTAGCTAATCTGACTTCTTGAGGTCAAACAAACTTTAATATTGATAACAATAGTCAACCTCAATATTAATTTCAGAGCTTACAAGTTACAAATTTATAAACTCTTTTCGCAGGTGGAAATGTGGTGATTTTATACGCATCTTTACATCACAATATTCGCACAGTTGTGAACGTGTCTGGTCGCTATAAGATGGATATGGGCATCGAAGAGCGTTTGGGAAAAGATTATTTGGAAAGAGTGAAAAAATATGGTTTTATCGACATCAAATCCAAAGAAGGTTAGACCATTTACAACAATTATGACACACCACGCTAGACCCGTATATAGACGGATCATGTGTCCATTTCAATCCACACACGAGTCAATTCAGGTTATGTTTTATTTCTGATGGATTAAACTGAAAGTTTTAAATACATAAATCTTTTTAAGTCATTTTATTCTAACAACCACGTTATAATTTGAATAATATAATGTGTATATTCATATTGCAGACTAATTAACTTTAAGAAAAGAAGTTATCGATATAAAGTGTTTCAGGTCAAGCCAACCCGTTTTGACATGCACAAAAGAATTTTATGTTTTGACTCAGATATGTTGTGACAATGTACCTAGAATTTTATGTGTAGAGTTACAGCTGTTTTTCTGCTTATTTAGGAGAATTGTTGTACCGTGTGACGGAGGGAAGCCTAATGGAACGCCTGAACACAAACATGCACGAAGCAGGACTTAGAATTGGCCGAGATTGCAGGGTGTTGACCGTTCATGGATCAGTCGATGAAGTCATCCCCGTTGAAGATGCTTTGGAGTTTGCCAAGATTATACCTAACCATGAGTTAAGAATCATTGAAGGGGCTAATCATAATTACAACAACCACCGAGACGAATTAGCTTCAGTTGTTTTGGCCTTCTTAGAGGACAATATCCATAGGACCTGATCCTTAGAAGAACCATGTTGTGTTCTTGGAAGCTGGAACATGATAAAAATTTACAACATATGTAAACTATGTGTGACTTTAATGAGAAAATTTTAACAGTCAGATGAAGTTTATATAAATGAGTCAGTTTTGTATATTCGTCTCTTGAAAAGCGTATAATGCATATCGCTGGCTCGATTCGAGTTTTAGCGAGACAATTCCGAGTAGCTCTCAAGCCAGCTTGACTTGTTTTCACCTCTAGTTAGAAAAAATATAGATTTGCCTGATAAAATATCCTAATGGTAAGTGATGTACTCTCTAATAAAATAGTTTTGAGCTCCAGTTCTGTATAATGTAGAATGTAATTATTTTATCCAAAAAATATTAGTGTTTTAAACAAGAAGAATGGATGAAAAGAAACAAATCAACATATTCAAGTCAAACGAACTAAGTGTAGGTTCATATACTATCGTTTTTCTTTTTCTTTCTCTTGTCTGTACGTCTCTAGGAACCAGAGCATTGATTGCACTAAATACACTAATTCACAAACCTCATGTGAGGCTAGCCGTTTTCATTTCCCGTGTAAAAAAAACTATGCTATAAAAATAAAAATTCAAACTCTAGATTATTTTCAGTCAATTATGAAAAGAAAACATTCTTGAAGTTACTTTGTTTTCAAAAAACACTGTATTTTTCACATGCGCACCACTATTTTAAGACGTTTTGCATCGAATGTAAAGATTATCAGTTTGATAATATCGAATATAATAGTTTTATATAATTAAAATCCAAACAAAAAACCCTTAAAAGAAGCTAAGCACAACACCATCTCACTATGAAGCAATTAGCCCAACTAGCTATATACCCTTCTTTGTTTGGGCCATTTCGCATTTCATTTCTCCTAGCCCAACTAATTAATACCCCTTCTTTGTTTGGGCCATTTCGCATCCCATTTTTCCTAGCCCAACTAATTAATACCGGTTTTTGTTTGGGCCATTTTGCATCTCATTTCTCCCTTGTATAAAAAAACATGAGAATTGATTTTATAAATAAAGCTTTCGAGTACAGAATCTGCAAGCCTTTAATTTTGATCACATGATAAAGTTATGTTGTGGGTTAGGTTTGAAAGGGGCCAACCAGCCCATGTGAGGAATGTTTCAGAGAACATGCCCTCTGATTTTAACCTTTTTACAGATTTCATCACAATTAATATCCCTTCAATTTCTATTCAAGTTAGATGGTATTTCCCAAAAACAAGTAACTTACACTTCAAACTTTTTAAACAACCTCTAAACTTAACAAAGTTAACCAGTAAATTCAATGTGAAGGTAGAAAACAAATTAGGTAACAACAGTTAGTTCATAATCTATATTATCTATGTTTGTCTTTACATAGTGGGTGATCTAAAGATTTTCGTTGTTGGGGTCCACACAAGTAGAAAAAAAGTCGGGTCAAAGCAAACTAAGTAAAATCAGTTACATACTTACATTAGGGTGGAACCTAAATAACTCAGACTATTCTCCGATCAAAAGATATCATCTCATTTGAACACAAAATTACCCAAGAAACAAAATAGCGTGTTCAAGTGCTGGTTGATTGAGTTCTAATACCTGATGTTGAAGCCGATTGCACCAAGGCGTTATAACCATTGAACCATATCCGCAACCGGAAGCCCAACCATCCACCCTTAGATTGTAGTAGTGAATGGGGAAAAATAACTTACTAATAGAATTACACAAGCCTATTACATGTTATTTGGAAAATTGATAATTTTCATTGATGGTCAAAGATGAGTAGAGGTATTTCATTTTAGTTGTGTTAAATATTTTAATTCATTTTAGTTTATCGTATGTAACTATTATATGTCGTTATGGACTTGTGGACACAATGAAAAAAACAAAAAAGTTCTAGTTTTTTATTAAGATAATTCGAAGTTTTCATTAAAATGTGTTCAAAGTCCCTTGTATATATCATCCAAGCCTATTTTTAGTCCTATGGTGTTTATCTAATTATCTCTTGTGGGTCAGAATGAGGTGGGATGCAACAGAAACTTGTAATGATATTTTTATCGAGAGTAAACATGTAACAACTTAGGTGAATTCTATATTGGTAGTGAACGTATTTTTAGCGTATTTTGAATCTTATGTCTACTTATGAACAAGAAATTATGAAGTTTGTAATGATTTAATAAGAGTAGTGGTATCAGGATAAATATATTTTTGAGAGTTTACACCTAGTTTTCAAAAATATGCTCGTGAGCTTTTGACAATTAAATATTAACAAATTGTACAAATAAGGTTAAAAAAACTTAATTATACAAACAAATATACCTTTTGAAACAAATATAGAATTGCAAGTTGTGGGGGGTGGCAAAACGAGCCCACCAAATATTGGGTGTCCGCACAAAAGATCACATGCTAAGAACACATTACAAACAGGGAATCTAATGTGATTATGGGGTTTTTAACACGTGAATGGCGACAACATTCACATAGTAATGATTTGTCTAATTCATGTCCATCTCAATTCTTAATTGATTATAGCTTCATCTATAATTTACCATAATTCTAACAATAATGAATATATATATTTTATAATAACTATTGATAACAAACACATTTTAACTTTTACATTGGTTATTATGTGTGTACATAAAAATAAAATACAATGAAGCAACGTAATGTCTAGAACATGTGACTTAAAAACTTGCTAACAAGTGAAAATAACAATAAATGAATATTGATGATCATAAGATACGTGAATTATTTCTTGTATTTATTTCATATTCATGTATGCACATGAAGTCCTTTAAAATTACACAAAGACATATAAAACATGAAATTTATTTCATTGATATGCTCTATCTTTGTGCGTTGTCATCAAACGTATCTTCAATGTATAGCACTCTAACCCACACCCGTTAACTACGTATTATTATGTATATTTGTTTTATTTAGTGTATCATCACCACACATCTTTTAAATATACATGGCGACATTCGATTAACCTTATATTGATATCATACCATGTATAAAGACCAAAATGCTCTTGTCATAACAATGTATACATAAAATAAGCTTGTATATCCGTTAAGTATGAGACTTCAACTTTACAAGAATCGGACCGATATTGACAATATAACTTTCAAGTGTTATACCTATATGTTTTGTGTTTAAGGTCGCAAATTTCATTAAAAGAGGGTCAACAATTAACAAACCGAACCAAATCATGAATAAAAGCTTTAGTAATTCAAACATATTTAAAGAGTTGTTTGGCAACTTTGTGCTAAGCCATTAAAAGGTCTAACTAAATAAAAAGTATACTCTAAATCAGTCAACATGTTTCTAAATTTATCCATTAAGAGATTTTATGAAAATATTTGAAGTTAATCAAACACACTCTACGTTTGACCGATTCAGATACAACATCTTAATGGAATTATTAAGAGGCTAACAAATAACCCATAACTTAAAGTGTTTTACTTGAAAATATATGCATACAATAGTAAAACTAGATGAGTATGCAAGGCATACAAGATTAGGTCCATGCAACTATTTAAAAACACGTGGAGTTTGCAAAATAAAAAAAAAATCCGTTTTTTCTATTGTGACCAGCTTGTATAGGTCCTAGCTCTATAACATAAATTTGGATGTGTTTTTGGAGTAGGATCAATGTAGGCTAGGAAACACTTAAGACATGACGTATGACATTTATTTTCTTAAGTACCTCAATACTTTAAATGGAAATATAAGAATATCACCGGATATAACAAAACAAACGCACAATATACTTTTAGTGTATTTCATGGATTTATTTCTGTACTAGATATGTTATGATGGTATGTGGAGATAAAGTAAATATATAGACCCATTTTATCTCATGATTATAAGGTATGAGGAGATGTCAAAAACGGTATACGTTATTTCTATATTGCTTGTTAAGAGTATCTCTGCGCATGTGGAATTAGGTTTCAAGCAATTCCTTTTTGTTTTGTGTTATTATATATTAATTAATTATATTTGTTTTCTAACGCAAAAGTGTTTCCGTCACTTTATAAAGTTGGAGAAAAGTATTAGTGGGAGTGAGATGATATGATGGGATCTACCTAATTTGGTTTTGAAAATGAAATCTTTTAACCTTTTAATTTTTGATAGTCTTTCTTAAATGTACTAAAAATATTAAATTAAAACTTGGATAATAATAACATTAAAAATGATATATATCTTTATATAGAATTGTTTCATATATTCCACGCTACCTTGTAACTTTTATCCGCTCTAACTATAAATATATATCACCATACATGAATTATTTTATATATTTGAAACGTCAAAACTTGTAAACACAAATAGTATCAATGAAAATCGAAATACGAGTAACTTATGTTTCCCTCTCTCATTATAGATGGTTTTATACTTTTATGTTAGCTTTTACCCCATCTTTAAATAAAGGGTGGTGAAATAAGTCAAAGTTAAAAATACAACATAAGATCCTCATCATGATTTGGATTGATATTCACACAAAAAACAAGGTGAGTTGTCAAATGCATATTGACACATGACACCTCTCTTTTTCCCCTTTTTTCTTGTATGCCCAACATCATAACTGAAAACCAGCAATTAAACTGGTCAAAGCAACCTCTTTTATTTCACCACATCAAACCACTTTCTAATATTTTCCTCTAAAATTTGTTTTTGTCAAGAAAACTATATTTTAGGGGTTTCTTTATTTCAGTATTTCAAGAAAATTCCCCTGGTAAAAAGTCTGTACACATCTATTCTTCCCCTCTTAATCCCACCAAACCCTACTTTTCATAATCTTTGTCTGGTACACTCTTCATTGATTCTTTAAAATTGTTAAATTTTGTGAAACTTATCCAATAAAGAATCAATCTTGATAGTCTCGAGTGTTGTTTTTTTAGTCTTTTTATCTTGGGTTAGTGTAAAGATCGGTAATATGCAAGAATATGTTCGTTTTATAAAATAATATTTATGTTTTTTTATCAGTTTATTCTTGAAAACAGAAGAAAACAGTTGTCTGAAACTGTTAACAAGATGCTGTTAATTTTAAAGAATCAGCTCTGCAAACTACGGAGCATTTTATTATGTTTTGCTGATAATAGTAATAACAACAAATGAACAAAATCGAACCCTTTTTAGGAGTTTGAAGGAACTGCCTTTCTTTCTCTTCGTTGCTTGTTGTTCACTGTTTGTGGGTCTTATTTGATCTGATTATAAACCCCTTTCTCTCTCTTCTTTTATTGTTGCTTCAAGTTTTTACATGTTCAGTCTATTTATTATAATTAATAACAAGAGTTATTATTATTATTTTATTATGTTGCTTTGATCATTTTGGGGTCGAATTGAGATTGGAGTTTTGGGAATCACTGATTCATCTTCCTCATGAGATGAATCTGATGGTGAGGTATATCTTCTTGGTGTTGCAAGTTTACGCCATTGCTAGTTCTTTGGTTCTTCAAGTATCTTCAGGTGATCAATTCCCATTTTACCCTTCTTAAATCTTTGGAGTGTTAGGTTGCAATTCAAATCTTGCCATTTTCTTGAAAACCCATTTGGGAAATTTCTTAAATTCTTATGTCGGTTTGGTAGTTTCTTGATTATTTTGCTTGTGTTTGAGTTGCATTACTTATAAATCTTGATGTGTGAAGCTGTTTTTTCGGGATTAGTAATTGTGTAAACATGCCAGATAGAATGTTAATTTGATCAATTTATAATCTACACATTTTCTTGAAAATCCATCTGGGTGGCTCTGATAATTTCTTGATTCTTGTTCTTGTGTTTGAGCCACATTACTGATAAATCTTGATGTGGCAAGTTGTTATATCTTTTGTGATTTGTTAATTTTTGGAAAAATGCAGATAGATGTTAATTGGGTTCAATTTTAATCAGGGTTTGATGATTAGATATGATTTATTTGAATCTTTGAGGTTTAAGGGACGAAACAGGCTTATATTTCATCATTAGATTTGAGAAATATTAATTGTTTTTAGAAAGTTCATAGACTTGATCACATTTAGGAAATTTAGAACAACAGATTCATCCTCTTGATAACTCTCATATGGAAAAATTCTTAAATTCTTATGTGGGTCTGGTTGTTTCTTGATGATTTTGCTTGTGTTTGTGCATATTTGTGATAAATCTATATGTGGCAAGTTGTTAGTGTTTGTGATTATTAAATGTGGGATTATGCATATAGAATGTTAAGTGAGTCGATTTATAATCAAGGTTTGATGATGAGATATGATTTTTAAGTCTTTGTAATTTAAGGACCATATGCTTATATAGTTATCTTCGAATTGGATATATTCGTAGTTTATATAACTTAAGCTTATTAAATTTCTTTCAGCTGCTTCAAATTTCGAGTCTGCATTAGGGCCCGAAGGAAATAAACTTCTTGAACCTTCCTCATCTCCGAGCACTCCCTTGAATGAACCACCACCAGATGCAGCAGGTATACTTTGACTTTATAGGTCAAATGTAATATTTAGCAAAAATTATATGAATTTGGTTATAAACTAGGATCAAGTGATATTTTTAAACTCTTTGTACTAATGGGTAGGGTGGGTAATGGGTAGAGTTCGGGTTAAACTATCATTATTTAGTACTAATATAGATGTGTGTCGTTGGATTGGGTTGGGTTGACCCACAAACAATATGTTCTATTTCTTGTCAATTATTAATGAATTAGTTATAACTACAATTTAAAAAACAGCAGTATCATAATAATAACAACCATATATTTGAAATGAACAGTTTTGAAATGCACTAACCAATAAGGAAATTCTCTCCCAAAACTTGATAAGACACAATATTTATATTGAGTGTAGGAGTTCTATATAATTATGTTGAGTAAATAAAAAAGCAAGGTATACTTAAAAAGTTAGTTTTGGATAATTTATATATTTTCGAGTGATAATTCAAGTATTCTTAACACATCTCATTTAACCTTTTTTGAATGCATCTTATATGCTTGAAGATGCACATGCGCAAGATTGACTTGTTTGGTTTACGCGGTCAATCCATGGTCAACCGTGCACCATTCTTTTTCTTTTTCAACATGTGATCTTTGTTTACTTTGTTCTAAGTTCTAATTTAATATGAAACTTGTGTTTAATGTAAAAATTTTCCAAGTTGCAGCACCAATTACATCAATACCAGAAGGGTCACCACCAAGCCCACCAGTCATCCCCCCAACCACCCCCGTTGTCGTGCCACCAATTCCCCAACCAGAAAAGGAACCAGCTATCAAATCTCCAGTCTACCCACCAACAGCCTCAGGTATTTTACCATTTTTTTCAAAATATATGTTGATATTAGTTTGAGTATAACATTTCAGGTTGTCTTGAATGCAGTACAAATAACACAACCACCAAAAAATGCGCTTCAGAATCCACCACCTGTAGTTCAAGCAGCACCACCACCATTCATTTTGCCTGGTATACTGCCGTGTATAATTATGAATATTTTTTGTTTCATCAAGTACAGTTTTGTAAAATGTGATATTTTTTGCACATAATGTGCAGAGCCTGTTACATCACCGCCACCCAAAATGCCAGTGGCATCACCGCCAACATCTCCTACATTGCCTGTACCACCTCGTAACTTGCCACGTAATGAAATGTCTATTGCTTTTGGTTTCTTCTTTTTACATATAAAATTTTCAAGACTTCTAACTTTTGTGTTTTAATATGCAAATCTAAATCATTATTGACATGTTATTTGTTTATGCAGTTCCTGTTGAATTGCCACCAAGCACATTACCAAGTTCACCGCCTACGCCAAGCACTTTACCAAGTTCACCGCCTACACCGCCAAACACTTTACCAAGTTCACCGCCAAGCACGTTACCAAGCTCACCCCCTGTGCCGCCAAGCACATTACCAAGCTCACCCCCTATGCCACCAAGCATATTACCAAGCTCACCCCCTGTGCCACCGAGCACATTACCAAGCTCACCTCCTGTGCCGTCGAGCACATTACCAAGCTCACCCCCTGTGCCGCCAAGCACATTACCAAGCTCACCCCCTGTGCCACCAAGCACATTACCAAGTACACCACCTGTGCCGCCAAACACATTACCAAGTTCACCGCCTATGCCGCCTGTACCTCCTACTAACCTGCCAGGTATACTATGCATTCTTTATTTGTCACTCTGTCTCAACGCAAAGATTAAAAAACTATTCAATTTTGGGGCATCCCAACATAAAAATTATCATTCCCTTTTGACTGAGTTTCAACTGGGAAATTACCTCTTCACCATTAGTAATCACTAAGTTATTTTGGATACTTAAATAATAAAGTAAACTGCTCTTGTGATCTAACTATTTTATAAATTAAAGTTTTGAATTTACTTATCTTGATATCTTGTAATGTATGCTACTCAGCCCCAGTGGCATTGCCTCCAAGCACACTACCAAGAAATTCACCTCCAAGTCAACCTACATTGACCTTCCCTCCACCAAAGTTGCCAGGTGGATTTCAGTCTTTTGCTTTAAGTTTATGTTCTTTATGTATTTGATTCATATTTTTTTCTAAATAAAGGGGTGTTTGGATGTGCATCGAAGTAATTATAGGATATTGAACAATCAGAATCAGACAATCTGTAATAAAACATACTGAAAGGGATACCGTTTGGATGTGTTTCTTCTACTATATCATGTTGTAATAATCACTTTTGATGGTGTTGAGTTTTTGACATATGTAAGAAAGTAATAGATAAAATTAAGTGTTATAAGTATGAACTAGTATAACACTGACTATTTGACACTAGAAACTAATTACTGTGACTGGAATTCAACCTGTAATCATATAATCACTTTGAAAACACACCGAACAGCCTGTAAGAATTATGTTTTCTTATAAGACTCATAGATAAGTTTTGATTTTCCCTAACCTATGTTTCATAAAAATTTACTAATCAGCCCCTGTGGAGTCACCCCCAAGCACTTTGCCAAAAGACCAACCTCCAAGTCCCCCTACACTGACAATGCCTCCACCAAACTTACCAGGTGATCTAGATAGTTTTGTTTTGTATCCATTTCATGAATAATTTTAATACAATACTAGCTCTTTTACAATATTTAGATTTATGTACCGGGTATGCTTATGGTTATGGTACAATTTAATGATTTATATTTGTATGAAATTTGTTATAACAGTGCCTGTTGCATCACCACCACATACATCCCAAGTAAACATACCACCGCCACATCCTATATTTGCACAACCCCCGTCTAATTTATCAGGTGGCTTAAAGATTCGTCTTAATATTGATTTTTAAAAGTTATAATTTTTTGGATTCATATTTGTTAAATTTATTGATACAGTGCCTGTTGCATCACCTCCAAGCAATTCACCAGGAAATTTGCAGCCGATCCACCATAACTCATCCATGCCTCCTCCAAACTTACCAGGTTGGTTTATTAAGTTAGGAGTAACATTTATTACTCTCTTCAACCAAGCATTACTTGTTTACCATTCAGTAATTGTTATAAGATAACAATCTTATTGGCTTTGATTCATACAACTTGTCTAATGTGTCTATTTTTTGAGGTATTTTAACTATTTGACTAAAAAGTCAACCATTTGACTAATCTTGTTTTTGCAGAGCCTAATGTCTCTCCAATATCATCTCCTATAATTCCTTCACCTCCAAATCGAACAGTAAACGATATTGTTCCAAGTCAACCTCCTCCTGTTAAAGGTTTCTTAAAACACCCTTTATTTTCTTTTTCCTTTTTTTTTCTGATTATATGAGGTATAACTTAAAAGTTAATACGATAATATTTAACATTTTGTTATTTCCTATTCATGCAGCTCCAACTGTGCATAAAGGTCCAAGCTCATATAACCATGCTCAACCTCCACATTCAAGTTATGAATCTCCGCCTACAAAATCTCTTCCACCGCCATCTTCACCTCCAGTGCATCCACCATCACCACCGGGCTCAAAGATTAAGCCAACCCACCGTAATCCTCCACCACCAGCTGGCCCAGAGAGTAATGATCCAAGGCACTATGGTCCTACACCACCAAGTATAGGTATGCATATGCTCATGTGCAGTGGCAGAGCTTAACCAACTTGGTAGGGGCGGGGGCGGGGGCGAAATTATTTTTTTTAGGGGGGGCGAACTCGATATTTATATAAAAATTTACACTACCGGGCCAAAAATTTACAATAT
>BJCM01251244.1:0-15813 GCA_018326385.1 Flaveria bidentis
TGAATGGTCTAACAGGAAACTTATGACCTTCTAGCTCCACATCATAGTTCTCTATCATCTCAGAAATCCTGGTAGACTTACCTATGGCGGTTTCTACATCAAAGGGCGCATCAACACGTCTACTACTAACAGACAGCTTAGCACAGAAAACAACATAAATAAAACTTTTACTAGCACCAGAATCAAACAAAACAGAAGCTAAAGTTTGGTTCACTAGAAACATACCAGACACAACATTAGGGTCCGTCCTAGCTTCCTCCTGTGTCATATTGAATGCCCTGGCGCTCGCCCTTGGTCCTTCACCTCCCGTCTTCTTCGCCCCGGAACTCTCAGCCCTCGGCTTCTTACAATCTCTGCTCATGTGGCCCTCTTCACCACAATTATAGCACCGGACCATACGATAGTCCTTTGCCATGTGCCCTGCCTTCCCACATTTGAAGCACAAGTTCGACCAAACCTGTATTCCTTACTGTGCTCCCTTCCACACTTGCCACACCTTTTCGACCCCGCACTTGATGTGACCACACGACGGTCATCCACCCTTGCCGTCTTGTTACCCGTCGAGGCATCACCCCGACCAAACCTCTTCCCCTGCCAGTTTCGATCACCACCGCTCTTCTTGCCACATTCGGTCACCACTCACCACCACCGTTCTCTCATCATACAATCTCCCTGCCAAATCCACCGCCGACCTAAACGTGCTCGGCCGGGCAGCGATCATGTGCCTGCGAATATCCACTGGCAAACCCTGAATATACCTCTTGATCTTTCGAGACAGAGGTGTCACTTGATCCGGCACAAGACGTGCCATCTCGTTGAACTTTGTGGTGTACTGTTGGTGTGTCATGGTTCCTGCCTCCAGCTACAGGAATTCTCTCTCGACCTTATCCATTTCTCTGTAAGGACAGAACTCCTCAATCACCAACTTCTTCAACTCCGACCATCTCATTCTCCCGATCGCCCGACCACCCTTGGCTTGGACTATATTGTCCCACCAGCACAGAGTCGAGTCTACAAATGAATGGGTAGCAAACTTCACCTTCTGGTCCTCCCGACACTCGCTGATATCAAGAACAGCCTCCATTTCCCTCACCCACCGGTGAGCAGCGTCAGCAGTGCCATTTCCATCAAAAGTTTGGGGCTTGCATCTCATAAACGTCTCGTAGTTACAGCCTCGTGCCGCTTCCTGCACAGGCTCTTCTTCTTCTTCCTCTTCTTCATCATCCGAGAGAACCATTTCAGGCTCCGGTTGCTCTCGTCCTCCCAAGGACATGTTCCTCTCCTTTCTTTCCCCTTCCCGTACCGCCTTAATCACTTCGGTCACCACAGACGGTAAGGTTGTCTGCATGACCTGATGAACTTCTTCCACGACAGCCTCCTTTACTGAGGCTCTCAGATTGGCGTTCTCGTCGCCACCCTCCGGATGAGGGGTCTCTGGTTCTTCATGAACCACCTTCTCAACTCTGAGTCTCCCTCTCTTGGGTCGCGGTTCAACACCGTGACCTCCACCACGTGAAGCTTTCGAAGATCTACCACCGGCCATCACACGCACACTGAAAGATTCAAACGCCAACGCGGTCATTCAAGGGAACAGCTCAGTTTATGTCAAGTATAGTAAGTCCCTAATTACAATGACCAGTTGTGATTAGCCACTTACTTTACTCTTCATACCCCAAGCATTACCTGTCCTGACTACATCAGTATTTAAATCTACAAACAAAACATAACCACATACCATGCGCACATAATATCGGTTAACTTACGAAAATACCTGATGGCACGCAGCTACTCAGATTGGCATCCCATTCCCTTTCCATCCCATTCTCATTTTAAGTTAAGGTTTATTTTGAAAATTTACCTATTTCACTTAAACTTTGGCTCTGATACCAACTTGTAAGGCCCCGTTCCCGGGATGCTCACAACTGGATCCTTATCGCACATAAAACATATAATTACATTGTATTTCATAAAGCATCACAGCGGAAACATTTAAAAATTACATTTCACTTCAATATAGTAGCTTTTGCAAAATAATACATCGTTAATCGGTTACAAAATACATTATTGTATTACATCACAAAAGCATTATATAAATGGATGCCATCCCAAAAGAGATGAGTAGCCACCTCGTGCCATCCTCAGCAATCATTACCTGCCAACTGGAAACATATCAAAGTCAGCGTTGTTGAGTGAGTTCTAGTTTTATAAAATAGAACATACTTTTCTTTCGTTAAAACCATACTTTACATTCATGCGATGACGCAATATACGTACACATAGATAATAGTTATATTATCTTCATCGTTAATTCATTCATCTTTCTTTCATTCGTTCGTTCATCATTACATCTTTTCCTTTCGTCATCACCGTGAACTTTACCCTTCATTTTCGTGGTACTGGACCTAAGCCTATAAAAGACTTTCATCGGTGGTGCTCGGCACCAAATGGTCACAATACCTAAGGTAAAGTTCAGGTATACTATTGTCATATGCTATGCCCTTCAGTCTCATGGTACTGGACCTAAGCCTATAAAAGACCTTCATTGGTGGTGCTCGGCACCAAATGGTCACAGTACGTAAGGCACGCAACAACGGTTCATACATATGGTCAATCACAAAGAAAGACCTCGATGTGCATCCTCCCAGGGTAGCGAACCCGCACACCGTTGGACTAACACCTTAATGGCGTGTCCCAACATCCAGTGCTTGCAAGACTTTCATTACCTCATCGTTCATTAATGTATGCATTCTTACTTCATGTTCCTCTTTTATTATCTTTCACTTTACGTTACATAATACTTAATTCATTTATTAACATGACACGTAAAGCCACAGGAAAGATAAACATACATCATAATAAGGAACATATCATACACAGTCATCAACATCATACAGGGCAACATCATACATAACATGCATAATCATGCAACATCATCATCATCATGCCGAACATGCTCTCT
The DNA here is from genome assembly GCA_018326385.1 of Flaveria bidentis. NCBI lineage: Eukaryota > Viridiplantae > Streptophyta > Magnoliopsida > Asterales > Asteraceae > Flaveria > Flaveria bidentis. Next base: position 2,960 of record BJCM01251244.1, read on the forward strand.
AAGGCCTCAATAGTCATCTTACATGCTCTTACGGGAACCTTTACGTCAAAACTTACATCTACACTTTTCCCCGAAAGTCAGAAGTTAAACTACACTTCTTATCGGTGCAACAACCCCATTTGGGCGTATGGACACCCTTCAGTCGCATGGCCTCCATACCACTGAACATCATGCGAATGAACCAATGCGGATGAACACTCATGTGAATGAACACCGAATCGTGCGAATGGACTTAATGCAGATGGACCTCATGCGATTGGAACTAATGCAGATGAGCACTTATGCGACTGGACCCTCAGTCGCCTGACCTATATGCGACTGGCCCCAATCGTGCGAATGGACTCTCAATCATTCGAATGAACCTCAATCGCATCTCATTCGGCCGTATGGCCTCCATTCGGTCGCCTAGCCCTAGCTGATGCAGAATGCAGTTCATCCCGAAACCAATTTTCCATTTTCGACCTCCAAGCTCATCTAAACCCATTCTAAGCCCAAATCAACCATCATAAACCTTAGGGATGCATACCACAACACCATTCAAGCACACACAAGCTCACAAACAATGCTCAAACACATCATACACGCACATACACATACGCATACGGGTCACACACAAACACACTCAAAAACCCGATTTTCAGATGTTTTCCAGCCTCAAATCATTCAAAAAAGTTTAAAGGAGGGGTCCTAGAACTCACACAAATGACCACAACGAGAAGAGATTCGATTTGACTCGCTTCTCAACGATTTTGGCTCACTCGAACTAACCCGAACCAACTTTTCTTCCTCTTTTCTTCCTTTCCCTCTTCTCCTTTTTCTTTGGCTGAAAATATGGGTGTGGAGAGAGGGTAAGGGATGCCCTCTCCCTTTATATACCCCCACTCACCCATCTTTCTTTCGTTGGCGAGTTTGGTCACTCGACTTAGGACTTTTATTCTTTTTCTCCTTTCATTGGCTTCAAAATAGTTAAATAACGGGGTGTTACAGAATGATGTGGTGGAAACTGAAATGGAATATGGCTGCGCTCCACTAGTGGCTTAGTGGAACTCCTAATCCCTAAATTTGTTCTTTGTTTAATTCATTAGTTGTGTACGACCCATAGCCTATAGGTGGAGAAAAAATAAAGGTTTCAAATCGGTTCAAAACATGATCTGATATTGCTAAAAAAAACCGGTTTGGATTCGAACCGGTTGAGAACGGACCAGAATTGTATGGTATAAGGTTTGGACTTTTCTCCTCCAAACCGGTTTAGAACCCAAAATGATTTGGTCCAAACTGTCTTTGCATTTATAAGTAGGGGTGTTCATCAGGTCGGATAACGGATTATTCGGATATAAAAATTTTGCAGAACCATCCGAAATCTGATCCGATCCGAAATATACTCATCCGATCTGAATCTATCTGAATTCAATTCGGATCAGATTCGGATAAATCTGAATAATCCAAAATTTTCTTAATAATCCGAATAAATCCAAAATCAACTTTTTGCTATTTTTTGTTCATGTTTATTTTTTTTGTTTTTAACGTTATACTAGTTTAGAATCCCTAACAATAAAACAAATAAACCCGAAAAATACGAATTAGTCTTAAACATAAATAGAAAGTTCAAACTTCAAAAAGTAGTCTAGAGAACACGTCACAATTCATGAAAGTTATAAAAACCAAAGTCTTCTTGTCCTAGCAAGCACAACAAACACGCCACCGAACACACAACCAACTCTTTCAAACAATCTATATCTTTCTTATCTCTAATAAATTGATAATTAGAAGTTATACGTGTAGATGTAATATAAATAATTAGTTGAGAATAAATTATACATAATGAAAAGTTAATAACCTTCTTCGAAATTGTCAAGATCTTCAATGTTTTCTTCCAAATTACAAGCAACACCACTAGAACGTATCCAATCTTGACAAAAAATTAAAGCTTCAACAATCTGAGGAGTTAATGAACTCCTAAATGAATCGAGCACTCTACCTCCCGTGCCAAACATGGATTCATAAGCCACTGTTGAAATATGAATGGCTAAAATATCACGAGCAACTAATGACAGATTGGAATAGAGGACTTATCTTCCTCCACCAACCCAAAATAGTGAAATCTTCACTTTAAAACCACACATTATCTCCTTCAATCTTCTCTTTCAAATACCTGTCTAATTCAGTCTTAAAATCTTCTGCCACACCAAATTCTAGTTTTTGTCTTTTTACCTCATCCATGTTTCTTTCTTTTAATGCTCTAAATGTATCATCAACACTGCCAAACAAATTAAAACCTTTACTACTTGAAGTAACTTCATTCACAGACTTAGATGATAATGATGAAACTTTGGTTGTGTGATTGTCCAAGTGAATTCTTTTATAATCATTGAATACATTAAGCAACACTTCTTCACACATCTGATAAGCTTTATCCCCAAGCTTAATTCCATACATACCATGAAGATTGACCTTAAGGTACTCTAACTTTGTCATCGGATCAAAAAGAGAAGTAATAAACACCAACAAGTTGATTTTTTTGATATCACTTCAATACTTGTTGAATTTCAATGTCATTGAGTCAGCCATCTTTTTCAACTCCTTGTCATCACTTAAACGACACTGTTTCAAAATTGTATCCATACAACTAATGGAGTCCAAATATGAGTTTGAGGTAATATACTTTGTACCTAAAAGTTAAATAAAATTCATAATCAAATAATTTATCCATGAATTAATAAATATAATAAAAAAGTCAAAAAAAGTTAATAATTGATACCTTAAACTCTAAGGGTGAGCTCATAAAAATGTTTGTCCACCACTATATTTTTCATACTTTTAATTGAAAGATGCTAATACATGAGATTCCTGCCCACCGTTATATTTTTTGTACTTTTAATTTTTAAAAGAAGAGAAGATGCAAGATAACATGCTATGATGTGGATCTGGGATTGAGGAATCTGCCATGGAGGCTGGAAGAGGCTGCGAATCAACGATGGAGGCTGCGAATCAACGATGGACCTGGAAGAGGTTGCGATGGAGCCTGGAGGAGTTGCGATGGAGGTTGTGAATGGGGGCTTAATCGCTTAAGAAAATTTTGAAATGGTAGCAGATGGAGTGAACAAGTTAGTCGATACTCGATCCCTAATTTTTATTAAGTAGTGGGCTTATTAAGTAGTGGGATGTAACAAATTAAATTGGGCTTGTTATTATAATGGGTAACATATAATTTAAAAATTCTTATAATGGGATTCTTATTCAGATTAATTGGATATCCGATTAATCCAAACAAAAAAAAATTTCCATCCGAAATCCGAATAAAGAATTCGAATTCGGATGGAATCCGATCCAAATATCTGAATAAGAATTCAGACCGGTTGATACAGTTCGGATTACAGATTTTTTCAGATTTCGGATTTTCTGAACACCCCTACTTATAAGTAGTTATATATGCGTATTTTGTTTGAAAAATTTATATGTACTGATCCCCCCCAATATAATGATAGTAAAACATTCATGGGTTCCGTGACTTTCGACCCCATTATATATTTGTTAAAACTCCACCATTGTACATAAAGATAAACATTATACCCGATTGTGTATTGCTCAATGGCGAAGCTTGAACCATACCATAAGGGGACGGGTTGAAAATAAACTATGTTAGGGGGCGAAATATATATTTATTGAAAAATACACACTACTGAACCGAAAATTAATACTACTAACAGAAAATAAGGGGAGACAAAAGCCCTTCTAACCCATACTAAGCTTAGCCTATGGTATTTCTTGTTAAGATCTAATATTCATGACATATCGTATCACAAAAGGTACATTTTCTCCATTGGCATGATCATCAGAAGTAGTTTCAATTTCATAGCAACTGCATTGGTAAACCAAGAACAATACCTTGCATATAAAAGAGCAACGATCTACAATTATACAACAACATTTGTATGTTTCATTACCTTGTTTTCATGTTTGAAATAAATCATTGCTTATGATTATTAGCTTTCGATGACATATATACACCTTAATATTAAATAACAATTAACTAGAAAAATCATACAAAAATCTTCTTACTTTAATAAAAGAGTAACTAAAAATAACACATGACATAATCACATTTCTTCTCATCATATTTTTTATGTTTCTTTCTCCTATTAAATAATCACAGTAATTACTAATATTGTTTTATAATCACTAAGTTTATTTATTCAATATGTGTAATACATGGATTTACTAAAGTTAGTAATACAATAAAATGACTAACTCATAATTCCAAACATTATTAGCGAAGTCTTAATGCCAAAAATTATTGGTCTAAATCTTGAAGACAAGGAGAACTTAGATTGAACATCATGTCAGCACATTAGTGAGTGCATATGATTTTTCATACCACATCATGTCACGTTAACTGCATTACCTTTACTTTGTTTGTCAAAAGATGAAAGAAGGATCTACGACAAGACAACACATGTACATTCTGTTTATCGATCCATATCATCCCCTCATAACATCACTATAAGGGTCATCCCAATCAAGTAGATAAAAGATACACACATTCTTTCCTTTATCTATTTGAATCTTATACGCGTTTCACACCAGAGTGGATGCGTGGAAACAAACCTTCGTGGTAAGGCTAACAGTGTCATTATTTTATCAAGTTCAAATGACTTGATATTCACCGATGCTACCTCCTTATCTTTGTAGTAAGAGAGGAGGGAGTGAAAGGATGATGACACGTAAAATCCTATGTGTAATATACTTTATCGAAAATGAGCATTGCTCCCCCCAATTTGGCAAGGCACAATAACGAGACATTGGGCACCATCGTGCCACAAACAGTACTCTATCACAAACACACACACACATACACACACGTCTACATAGATAAGAGAAAGTGTTAGATCACAATTTACTTATAAAAACCAATGATGATCTGATTATCGAGACTCGATAAAAAACAAACGTATTTTACCGGTCTTAGCTATCTTTATTGTGTACGGTTAAGTAAAATCGTCTCCACAAGAAATTAGTGAAAATGTTTAACAAACAAATTCGATTAACTTAAAGACACAAACTTTGAAATTAAATATTGAAATTTTGGATGAAATCACTAACATTAGTGTAAAAAGCAATGCACTTTGGAATAAATTTATGTAGATGTTAAAAAGCAGTCACTTCCAGATTTCCAATTCCGTAAGATCAACAATTGGTATGTTTCATTAAAATTTTATGAAAAACAATACTTCAAGATCTTAGCTTTTTATTAGACTAATAACAAAGGAACAAGATTTTAAGATTTGTTCATTTACAATGTTACTAATTTACCTATATCAAATTGTTACTAGTCTTAATGAGTTAATCATACAAGGAAACCAGAAACTAATAATCAAACAAACAACTTAGCAAATCTTTTAAATAAACCAAAACATAATGTTTTATTCAATAATCAAATGTTTAATACAAAAACCTAATCAAAGCATGCCAATTTTCTCACATGACAAGAATAGTACTCCCAAAAGCAATCACGAATGAACTAGCCATTCATGGTATTCATTGAATCTCCAACCTTGTTTTGATGATGGTTGTAGATGATTTGGGATGAAGAATAGGAAGGCTTGAAATCACTAAAAATCAGCTTAGAATATTCTATTTTCATGTATAGCAAGCCTTTCTTTGAATTTGGATTGGATTGGTTTAATAAACTTGAAAATCCTCAAAATCTGGAGGTTGTTGGTTGACTGGTGTATCATACGCTACCCCCGACATATCATACGTCGGGTGTGAAATTGTACGAAGCTTGTTCACTAGATTTTGTTCAGGATACAACGATTGATATGTTGGTCATCATATGATACGATGGTGCCTAATTGACTTGATTTAACTCTATATTTCGTGTAATTGCGCATTCGGTCCTTCCACTTCATTATTTTGATTCTTTTGCCTCAAATTATTTTTTGTTAACCTTCAACACCTATGGATCAAAACACAAATAAAGTGATTTTGTTTCATTACAATCATAATGTAAAATCACGTATTTAAGGATAATAAACGTAATAACATCCATACATAATCAAACACTAGTTATTGTTTAGTTGTTTACAATCTAAAGGTGGACAAACACTTCTTTTTCTATACCAAATCGTCGAAACTTTACATGTTTCTTTTTTAGTCGTTAATCACGTAATATCACTGCTGCAAGACACATAACAAAATTTGCAAATACATCAAATTTAAATTTAGAGAAGAAACTGAAATATCCCAAATAGGGTCAGGATCATTTGAATAACTCACAAATATCTTCATGACTGAATAACTTCTATAACACACAACTTATTTTTTGTTTAATAAGAAAATGATTAAAATATAACATTTAATCGTTTTTCTTAAATTGAAAAAAAAAAATAATGAACGAATACTATTTTATAAATGTGTTAGTTATATGTAAGTAAAAACATCTACACATATATAACTAAATAGATAATAACATTTTAAAACAATTCTAAACATTACCATGTTGGTTTTTTATGTTACATCATTCATATTAGCTTCTATATCTCATTCTCATATTTACATTAAAGATACTACTTTTTATTTTTTTAATTAAATAATATAATTTTTTATATTTGTTATTATCTAATCTCTCTCATCTACTTACAAATCATTTTTAAAAATATTAAAAAAATTATAAAGGTTATACTGTGTTTATTTAAATATGAAAAATCACGATACAATTCTCGTAAATTTTCTTTCTCATTCGCTCACAAACCACTTACAATCAATCCCATAATATAAAACACACACTTACATTAAAATAGAAAAACTACTATGAATGCTTTAAATTTTCATGTTTCATAGGTTTTAATGTATGTATATAAACATACGCAAATATGTATTAAAAATATAAAGTTTATATAATATAATCCATTAATTAATATTGATTCTTTGTAGATTTTAATATCTTTATGACTTTATGAGTTCTGAAATTATATAAATAAATCATCCCAATATACACACATAAAATGTGTCTGATTCGGGCCGGAGTTCGCTCAGTCCGATCGGGTGACCTAATTATTGAACCAGCATTCAAACCACAAGCTCTCGTAATTCAACGCTTCATCCCCAAACCTAAATTCATTACAAGGTGCTATTTCTTCCTCTTCGTCTTCGTTCTATCATCTTTGATCATTGTTTATAATTGAACTTCAATTCGATTCCTCTGTTTCTATGTGTTTGTTGCCAAATCCGAATCAAAAAATGAGGTAATTTAGGTAATTACATACGCGAAATCGATACTTGCTATGTGTTAATCAGCTTTGACGAAGGATGATTCACCAGTTTATGCCCTTTGTACAGATCCCCTATGTTTTCATTGAAATTGTGTAAACTAGTCATCATTTAGCCAAAATTAGGTTACTGCTGAGGTAGGGGTAAATTATCTTTAGGAAGGTGAATTATGAACTTGTGGTTTTAGATTTGCAGTACATTAACTTAAGGTGTTCTTTTGGTGCAGTTTTGTTAAGGAGTTTAACTTCAATAGGAATCAATGGATGACATTGTAGATGCTATGAACAATGCTTATCAGGAATTCGTGCTTGCGGTAGCTAACACTCTTGAAGCCAAGGAGGCCTCTGGTGGCCAGGTTACTGCCGCCACTGATGCCGCCTTGGAGAATTTGAAACAAAGTAGGGAATTGTTTCGGGTGGCTTGTGATCAGGCTGAGGAGTTTGTAGAGTCTGTTAAACTGAGAATTGGATCTGAGTGTTTGGTGGATGAAGCCACGGGGTCGGTGGCTGGGAAGCCTGGTCAACCGGTCACACCGGGCCTGCCTCCAATTAGTGCTGTGCGGTTGGAACAAATGAGTAAAGCGGTTCGTTGGTTGGTAATTGAGCTTCAACAAGGTTCAGGGTCTGCAGGAAACTTGTCGATGCCCCAACACTCTTCTGCGCCTTTTGATGCTCGGTTTCATGAGGATTCAACTCAGTAGGTACTTCAATATATGCTTAATGTATCTATCAGCTGATAATACCAAAGATTGTTGTCTTCAAAATGGATGCCTCTTAAAATGTCTGTTCTTGAACACGTTTCTGTTTTCTTAACTTTAGAAAAGTGAATTGGCACACACATCTTCAGTTACTAGTTGTAAATTTAGTTTAGTTTAATGAATTATTAGCTTTTAGTTTGGTGTAGTTAACTTGTAACTGTTGTATTTTAAAGTAAACTAACAAGAGGTTGTTAGGAGAGTTTGAGGTCAACCAAGATTGATTTTGAGAGTTAGTGAAGACAGGCTTGCATAGGTAAGCCTGAAGAACTTTTGGATTCGGGCGTATATTACTTTAAATGTTGACTGACAATAATATCTGTAGAATGATAATCCTAAATATGTGAATAAAATGAATTAGGAGGTTGAAGTTGAATGATAATTAAAATATTTGAAAAAAATAATTTACGAGGTTATATACATTATAAATACACTTTGAGTGGTTTTCACCAATTTGCTCGTTTCCTTTTTGTCTATAGTTCCTAATCTATTAATTTGACGCACTGGGGATCAAAAAGCATACAGTCTTGAAACATATACTTCTGCAGTGACTTAATTTATCAATTTGATGCTCTAGATATGAAACAGCACAGTCTTGAAACATATACTGCTGCAGCTACTTAAACCCATTACAATAGATTAAGGAGTGCCAAATTGATTGTATCTAGACAGCTAAAATATTCTCTGAAGCAACTGTTTAGGCAGTCCCACAGACCAGTTGACCCCAATAACGAGCAGAAATGGACCATAACTGAAATAGATAACAAGTAGTATCAGCTCACAAATTCGCCTCAACCTGTGACCCATATCAGTAGTCTTGAATACAGCTTTATAACCCTTCAACAACCCATAAGACCAGTAATAGAAACTAAACCAGTCACAACAGCCTTTTTAGCTTCTTCATGAACATTGGTGTGTTTTGTTTGATCATATTCGGATTCATATAGCCAGGACAATGGTTAATTTTTTTCTAGGACATGAACGATATTATGATTATGATCATTCATAAACAAAGAAACATCGTCATTTATGTGAAGATTTATGATAACATGCTCTTTTCTAGATTTCACAGTGAAGAGAACTGAATGAGAAAGATTACAACTGATTCAATCAAGTTGGCACTAAAGAAACTTCAAAAATCAATTTTGAGATTTCAGTTGTACTTTGAATAGATTTGTACAGACTTATGTCTACATCTCAAATGATGGTGATCTCCAGGTATTAGAAGTCGTGTTGCGAGCAATCTGGTTACGTTTGTCAAGTGGTTGTCGCTATCTATGTTCTGTCGGTTTTAACTTTTAACCAACCCTCTTATTCTCACTGAGTCGCTGTTCATGGAGCCCATGAATCATCATTGCTTGTGTATCCAATCATCTCATTATGCTCAATTTCGATATCCAATTTATTTTATTTACTTTAAGAACTAAGATCATCAAAAGAAATCCAAAAGTTTAAATACTTTTAGTTGACGACTATCATTTTAAACTCATTGCTGGAAATGAAACTAACCAAAATTTAATACTGTTCCATTATTTTGATGTATCTCAGAATTAGTTTCAAACGAATAATCATCGGTGATTCACTCAAGAGCAATCATGCCATCAATGATCCTCTAACACAACCAACGTCTACATATTCAAAACGAGAATCACAAAATAGTTTTGTAGTTAACAATAGTGCGGATGCTTCTTCACACTCACCGTAGCATGAGCAATACACCCATATATGACCGGCTTTCGCTCACATCTACGGTACTTTTATATCTTGCGTATGACACGTTTTTTGAACAATTCCTAGGTTTTCTAGGATAAGTACATAATATGCACCTTGCGAGGTTTCTCTAACCGTGAGGCATACCACTTAATCATCAAAACATCCCCTTAGTGACTCATAAATGCCACTTATTTAACAAAATGACTAGACGGTAAGGGCAGAAACAAGGGGTCCTTGTGGTGGAAACTATTTAACTAGTACTAGTAGAAGACCCGCGCAATGCGGCGGCAGTAATAATTTACAACACGATACTGGTTTACGTTACTAATTTTTACAAATACCACAATCCTAATTATAGTAACATAATAATCAAACACAAACAAATTAGTGGTAAAAAGGAGGGCTCAAAAGAGACTAAAGTTTTGTTGTGAGCCGTTAGTGATTCATCTGAATAAGAAAAATCCTTCAAATATAGCCAAACATACAAGTACCTAATCAAATGATCGATTTGACGTAGTTTAAATTCTATGATTTCCGATAATATATAATAAAAAAACAAGTACCCCTTCAATGAGAACTCATATGAATACACGATGAATAACTCCAAGCAATCATCAATGAAGAATTAAGAACCTCCCTCCATCCATCAAGCAACCCAGTACCTTTTAAGAACCTTATATTTTTATATCACATTCTTCTAGTCTGAAGGAGTCTCATGTTTTAGATCTTTTATAAGCACCCGTATGTGCATTTAAAATTTGACTAACCATTACTGACTTTTTGTAACCCATCAAACTCTTCAACTTGAAACTTTTTTAGTTGAAGGATAGATTGCATATGAGCACCCGATCTATGGGGAGAATCATGGAAACATCTATTCAGTAAGTATTTTGTTCAATCAAATAATAAAATTTAATGAGTTTTATCATTCATGCCTATTGAATAAGCAACTACATTTTGAGTAGAATTCACCATTTAAACCTACTAAATCTCGATCTAATAGAAACAATTAATCTATTAGAGATAAGACTGATCCATTCTTTGAAAAACTTCACTATTTAATCTTTTCTTTGACAAAACATTTATCTAATCACTAATTTTTTGGATTTGCTACATCTGAGTTTCATATTTATCCCAATTCAATATAAAGATCATTATTTGAAATAACAACTACATAAGATATAGATTATATCGTTCGAAAGGAATCGTGATATCCATATACTACAATTCATTATGCCTCTATCAACCAATTTTAACATTGTCTTTGATTTTGACAATAATCAATATGTCAAATAAATATTAGAATAAAGAATCATACTTGTCGATTTTTTCATTATTTTTGGATCGGAACCTCATCAAGCAACCCAGTACCTACAGCAAGGAATCGTGATATCCACATATATATATATATAAAATAAATATGAAGATTTATATAAGTTGTATACTTAAATATTTAAATAAAATAACATACTTAATTAAAATATTATTTAGTTATAAAATATAATTAGTAAATATAAATTTAAATGTCAATTTAGAGTATCATAAATAAAATTAAATTTAATGAAGTGAATTAAATAATATCATATTATTAAATAATATATTAATAATGTTTATATTAAATGCATGAAAGAGACAAGAGCAAAAATTATCAAGTTTTATAAAGTTTAATGGATAAATTTACCATATTACCCCTAAAGTGTCTTATAATTTTAATCAAATCCATATTTTACCCTTTTTAAATGTGATGCACTCATTTGTACATGTTGCTTTAAAACTTGTATTTTTGATAAAATTACATCTCTATCCAAAGAGATATATTATATAGTAGTATATATATATATATATATATATATATATATGTATATGTGTATATATATATGTATATATATGTATATGTATATATATATGTATATATATGTGTATATATATGTATATATATATGTATCTATATATATGTATATATATATATATATATGTATATATATATATAGCGGAGGAATTAAATGAGAACTAGCTTTTTCTGTGAGAACTCTAGGAACCAATATCAACCACTAGTTCTCAATGGCAAATTTGTAATTAACAAAAACATATTTAAAAATTTTATAAATAAAAAATAACATAAAAATTAAAAAAATAAAAACACAAAAATGTTCTCCTACTTTCCCTCTTTCATAAAAAAGATAAAAAAAATTTATAAAAAATCCTGTTTTTTTAACGAAATTCGTTTTACACATGTGTAATATCGGATTTACACATTTGTAAATCTAGTACTACACATGTGTATAACTAGATTTACACATATGTAAACAACGGATGTATGATTTTTTTTATAAAAGTATATCAAAATGGTAGGCGTTGGAAAAATAAAAAAAAAATACTGAATTTTATGGTGAATTTTTGAAAAAATGATATCGTGAAAAAAAGTTATGAACGTTTTAAAAAAAAGGAAATGGCATGTGATTTGCATGTGATAAAAAATGAATGACTGAGATTGGTTCCTAGAGTTCTCACAAAAAAGTAGTTCTCATTTTAACCCTCCCACACACACACACACACACACACACATATATATATATATATATAGGGGAGGGATCAAATGAAAACTAGTTTTTTTGTGAGAACTCTAGGAACTAATTTCAACCACTAGTTCTCAATGGTAAAATTGTAATTAACAAAAATATATTTAAAAATTTTATAAATCAAAAAATAACATAAAAATAAAAATAAAAAAACACAAAAATGTTCCCCTACTTTCCCTCTTTCATAAAAAATAAAAAATTTATAAAAAATAAAAAATTCCCGTTACTTTAATGAAATGCGTTTTACACATGTAATTGTAGAGAATTATGAAGAGGCTGAAGCAACCAAAGTCCTTTTTCAGACTTTGTCTTCAGCTGTTTTCAGACTTTGTCTTCAGCTGTTTTCAGACTTAGTCTTCAGCTGTTGTCAGACTTAGTCTTCAGCTGTTGTCTTCAGACTTAGTCTTCAGCTGTTGTCTTCAGCTGTTGTCTTCAGACTTGGTCTTCAGCTATTGTCTTCAGACTTAGTCTTCAGCTGTTGTATTCAGCTGTTGTCTTCAGACTTAGTCTTCAGCTGTTGTCTTCAACTGTTGTCTTCA
>BJCM01251253.1:0-10703 GCA_018326385.1 Flaveria bidentis
AGATTCATGAAGATCTTGAATGTTAAATCATAAGGGTTAGTCATATGTGTTTATTTAAACACATATATAACCTTTGTAATCTTAACTAGTTATGATTTAAGGAATGAAACCTTGATTTTGACAGAAGGAGAGGATGAAAAGAAGATGTTGGTAGCTTCTTTCTTCTTTGATGGGTCGATTGAGATGAGCTTGAACTTCAAAGCCTTGTTTACTTGCAACCAAGAACTTAGAAAGAAGAAATGGTAGTATAGCATGATCATGGATGGGGATAAGGATGGTATTTGGTTGAAGAGATGGTGACTGAAAGAATTGAGATGATGTGGTGTAAAGGTGATGGTGATCTTCGGGTATGGGGTGTCCGAGAGTTTTGAAGATAGTGTAGGGTGGTGGTTGAAATGGTATATGGTTTGTGGTGTACCTCACTTAGCCGAGAATCTCAAATAGAGGGATTAATGGCATCATAATGAGACTACTACAAGGTGTGATGAGTAGGCTACTCATAGATTTATTAAGTGTCAAACAAAGGAAATAGCTTGTTGTTCTATTGGCTAGGTGGCGGTTTGTGAGATGGGTTAAGTCTGCTAGCCGATTAAGGTGTTAATCACCATGCATTTGATTTCAATCGGGTGGTTTATGGTTCTAATGATCCGAGACTTAATTTAAATGGTGCTTAGGTTTGAGGTTTGGGTGTATAAAGTTTACTTAGTTTTGTTTTGATTAAGTTTCTTTGTATTATGGTGTTTGGTTGGGTTGTATTTTTGTATCATTTGGTGAATGATTTGATGTTACAAAGTTGCAACATTTGATCATATCGTGTTTGGTATCTAAAACTTATGAATATAGATACATGCATACGTAAAAATTTGTGCATGCATGCAACCATGCATGTAACCATGCATACGTGCAACATATGTATACACATAAACACATATAATATATATAGGGTTAGTCAAACATATAAGTGAATTCATTCATAGATTAATTTTGCCTAACCTTATTTTTAGGGTCGTCACAGTGTTTTTTAATTGTTATTGTGTAATCTTGAATTATGAGTTTTGAAAAATATATTAGTGAAATAATATCATTATATACTTTTAGTTATAAAACACAATGACAGTTAACAACAAGTTTATATAATGTATAAAAAATAATGACAAAAATAACATATTGTGTTATTTTCAACACTATTAGTTTTGATAAATAAATCAATGAAAGTATATTATTTTTGACACTATGAGTTTTGACAAATATATTAGTGAAAGTATATTGTTGTGCACTTCTAATTGTAAAACACAATGATAGATAACAAGTTTATATATTTATAGAATAATGACAATAATAACACAAAATGATGTAAAACGCAAAATACAATTATAAATACATATAGCAAATGATGTAAAACTTATGACACTGAACATATATGACACAATGAGTTGATTTATTGACACAATGATCAAAATGCATTTCTCTTAAAAACAATAAAGACACATGTCAAGCCCACATTTTTTCTTAATTTTTTTAAATTAACTATTATTTTTACTATAACCCTACCCTAATAATAAATATGCATATAAGTACATTTTATAACATATACATACAGATCAGTTTGCACGTCACATTAAAATTTTACAAAAAAAGATATTGTATTTTAATATTTATGTTATAGTTTTAGATAAATACACAAATAAAGGAAATTTTTAATGTATAAAAGTTAACCATAATATAAATAAGAGTTGACTTCATTTTTACGTCCTAAGATATAGTTCAAAAAAATATTTTGTTTCTAAAGTTTTTAAAATCGATTTAATTCTTGTGATATGTTAGATTTTTAATTTGCCTAATTTTCTCCAACGCAATCCCACTAGTACATTTTGATTTTTCTGTTAAACTGAAGGATATTTTTAAACACTTTACACTTAAGGACTGATTATTTAATTGGTGAATATAATTAATTAAATGGAGGATTATTTGTGTTATTTGTTCAAAATAAGTAAATAAATATGTTCTCTTAAATGTATCATTATAATCAACCACCATCATATAGTAACTATCCACGATCATAATAACTCTAGGCATTCTTTCTCTACCAAATCACCACACCAAAGTAACAAATAACCACCACCATCAATTTTCATTTACCATCCATCATCACAATAGATAATTACCATCGTCTCACAAACCTTTTTTATAAAACCCAAATCACAATCTTATCACCCTCGAACCATTAACCACCACCACTACACCACATAATTGTTGCAACATCCTTACCGATCCCTAACCTAATCGCCTCCTTAATGGAACATCGAACAATATGAAGCCCTATTCTAAGAAGAAATTCTTGTCGACCCATTATTTTAAACCATCCCTAACTTATTGATGATGATGATGTAGTTATGTTCAGATTGATGACGTCTGATTCAACCTGGTGGTGATGTGGAAGTTCCAAGTCTTGCATGGAATGCTACCGAATAAGTCATATGCACGTTTCCTTTTTCTTGTTAGTAGTTGCTTAATAACCGGTCAAGAGGTTTCCCCTTGTGACCGTTAGTTTGTTCCACATTTTATATATTTCCTTTTCCTATTTAAAGTACTATAATGTGCAGCTTCATGTATCAAAAACTATTCAGTAATCAAAAACCATTCTTGAACTTCCATTTATCTTTGTCATCTTGTTTTTGTGGTTCTGATATACCAACAGTTTTGGTATATCGATCCTTTCTTTTTCAAATCCTGAAACATCTTTGAACCACGACTAAGAACAACTCTCTTTCTACCACCACTCCTTCAACTGCCATTCCTATCTTTAAAGGGGGGGCTACGATCACTAGAGCATCCAAATGAAAACCATCCTGAAATCCAAAGAACTTTGGGATGTTGTTCATCTTGGCATCATTGTTGTCAACGAAGGCAACCCAGATCTTAGAAATGCTAAGAAAAATGATGCTTTAGCTATGTCTATCATCCAACAAGGTGTGCATGACCACCTTTTTTTCCCGTATTGCTGCTGCGGAATTGGCCAAAGAAACATGGGAGACTCTTCGAGTGGAGTTTCAAGGGGACTCTCAAGTTCAATCCGTGAAACTACAAGGTTTACGGCATGAATTTGAGAATCTCAACATGAAGGATGATGAGGTAGTGGGAGATTACTTCTCTCGGGTTATGGACAACGTAGGAAAGCAACGTTCCTATGGTGAAGAGTTAACTGATCAGAAAATCGTGGAGAAAATTCTCAGGAGCCTATCATCGAAGTATGACTATGTCATACCTTCAATAGAAGTTGTATACGATTTGGCTGATGTTACACCAGTGAAACTCATGGGACTACTACAGTCTCAAAAGGAAAGATTGAACAATCGTATGACTCCCAGCAAGGTGACCCAGACAACCGAGCACTCGGATGAACATGCTCTTCTCCATCATCCAAGATCAGGCCAAAGCCCCTCAGGGTCGAGGTCGTGGTCGTGGAAATACTCGGGGATGAGGACCAGGTCGGAGCAGAAGTACATTGGAATGAAGTAAAGTTCCACAATGTTATATCTGCAAAAACTACAGCCACGTAAAAAAGGATTGTTAGTATAACGATGAGACACAAGTTCATGTTGTTGAACATGAAAATCAAAATAAGGAACTGTAAGGCCCCGTTCCAGGAACACTTACAATTGGATCCTGATCGCATATAAAACATATAATTACATTTGTGTTTCAAAAATGTTGCAGCAGAAACATTCAAAATGACATCACATTTCATTATAAAAACTTTTGCCAAATAATATATCGGCAATCAGTTACAAAACACATTGTTGCATTATATCACAACAGTATTAAATAAATGGATGCCATCCCAAAAGAGCTGAGTAGCCACCTCGTGCCATCCTCAGCAATCGTTACCTGCCAACTGGAAATATATCAAAGTCAGCGTTGCTGAGTAAGTTCTAGTTTTATAAAATAAAACATACTTTTCCTTCGTTTTTACTTTCATGGGATCATACAACATACGTACACATAGATAATAGTTGTATTATCTTCATCGTTCATTCATTCATCTTTCTTTTATTCGTTCGTTCATCTTTACATCTTTTCCTTTCGTCATCACCATGAACTTTACCCTTCATTCTCGTGGTACTGGACCTAAGCCTATAAAAGACCTTCATCGGTGGTGCTCGGCACCAAATGGTCACAATACTTAAGGTAAAGTTCAGGTATACCATTGTCATATGCAATGCCCTTCAGTCTCGGGTACTGGACCTAAGCCTATAAAAGACCTTCATCGGTGGTGCTCGACACCAAATGGTAACAGCACCTAAGGCACGCAACAATGGTTCGTACATATGGTCAATCACAAAGAAAGACCCCGATGTGCATCCTCCCGAGGTAGCGAACCCGCACACCGTTGAGCTAACACCTTAATGGCGTGTCCTGACATACAGTGCTTGCAAGACTTTCATTACTTCATCGTTCATTAATGCATGCATTCTTACTTCTTGTTCCTCTTTCATTATTTTTCACTTTACGTTACATAATACTTCATTCATTCATTAACATGACACGTAAAGCCACAGGAAAGATAAACATACATCATAATAAGGAACATATCATACACAGTCATCAACATCGTACAGGGCAACATCATACATACATAACATGCATAATCATGCAACATCATCATCATCATCATGCCCAACATGCTCTCTAAGGCCTTAATTGTCATCTTACAAGCTCTTACAGGAATCTTTACATCAAAACTTATGTCTGCACTCCCCCCGAAAGTCAGAAGTTAAACTACCATTCACCTCGGGTACAACAGCCCCATTCGGGCGTATGGACACCCTTTAGTCGCATGGCCTCCATGCGACTGAACATCATGCGAATGAACCAATGCGGATGAACACTCATGCGAATGAACACCCAATCGTGTGAATGGACTCTCATGCGGATGGAGCTAATGCGGATGAGCACTTATGCGACTGGACCCTCAGTGGTATGACTCCCCATGCGACTGGCCCCAATCGTGCAAATGAACTCTCAATCGTGCGAATGAACCCCAATCGCACCTCATTCGGCCGTATGGCCTCCATTCGGTCGCTTAGCCCTAGCTGATGCAGAATGCAGTTCATCCCGAACCCAATCTGCCATTTTCGACCTTCAAGCTCATCTAAACCCGTTCTAAGCCCAAATCGACCATCCTAAACCTTAGGGATGCATACCACAACACCATTCAAGCACACACAAGCTCACAAACAAGGCTCAAACGAATCATACACACACATACACATACACAAACGGGTCAAACATGCACACACTTAAAAACCCGATTTTCAAATGTTTTCCAGCCCTAAATCATTCAAAAATGTATAAAGGAGGGGTCCTAGAACTCACACAAATGACCAGAACTAGGAGAGCTTCAATTTGACCCGATTCTCAACGATTTTGTTCACTCGAACCAACCCAAACCAACTCTTCTTCCTCTTTTCTCTTCTTTCTCTCTTCTCTTCTTTTGTTGGCTGAAAATGTGGGTGTGGGGAGAGGGCAAGGGTTGTCCTCTCCCTCTATATACCCCCACTCACCCGTCTTTCTTTCGTTGGCGAGTTTGGTCCCTCGACTAAGGACTTTATTTCTTTTTCTCCTTTCGTCGGCTTCAAAATAAATA
This sequence comes from Flaveria bidentis, assembly GCA_018326385.1. NCBI lineage: Eukaryota > Viridiplantae > Streptophyta > Magnoliopsida > Asterales > Asteraceae > Flaveria > Flaveria bidentis. The sequence continues at coordinate 5,648 of BJCM01251253.1, forward strand.
AATAACCGGGTGTTACAAGTCCACCTCCTGTAAATAGGTTTCGTCCTCGAAACCAGTTATTCCTTGAACAAATGTGGGTAGTGATGCCTCATTTCTTCTTCAGTCTCCCATGTTGACTCGGATCCCTTCATGTGCTTCCACTGTACGCGCACAAGAGGAACCACTTTATTTCTCAGCCTCTTCTCTTTTCGATCTATGATTGCCACCGGTTGCTCCACATAATTGAGACGTTCGTCTACCTCGATATCCTCCAGTGGAACAATCATATCCTTATCCGTCAAGCACTTTCTCAGATGGGATACATAGAATGTCGGGTGAATTCCAGTTAACTCATCTGGTAACTCCAATCTATAGGCCACCTCTCCTACTCGAGCAATGATTCGGAAAGGGCCTATGTAACTCGGGCTCAACTTGCCTCGCTTTCTAAATCGGATAATACCCTTCCAAGGAGAGACCTTCAACATAACCCAGTCACCCACCTGGAACTCAATCGGTCTGCGTCGTTTATCAGCATACGACTTTTGTCTATCTTTGGCTGCCTTCATGAAGGCTTTGATCTTCTCAAGCTTTTCAGTCGTAGCCTCGATTACCTTGACGCTCCCTAATTCCTTCTGACCAATATCACCCCAACAAACGGGTGTTCTGCATCTCCTACCGTATAGCATCTCATATGGTGGCATACCAATGCTGGCATGATAGCTGTTATTGTATGAGAATTCGGCTAGCGGTAGGTGGTCATCCCAATTTCCCTTAAAATCAATCACACATGCCCGAAGCATGTCTTCCAATGTCTGAATGGTCCTTTCTGACTAACCATCAGTTTGGGGATGATAAGTCGTGCTAATATGTAACCTCGTCCCCATGGCGTCATGGAATTTCTTCCAGAATTTGGAGGTAAACCGGCTGTCACGATCAAATACAATAGACACCGGCACGCCATGATGAGTTACAATTTTCTTGATGAATAGATCCGCCAACCTCTCAGATGAGTATGTCTCGCGGATCGGTAGGAAGTGAGCACTCTTCGTCAGACGGTCCACAATCAACCATATAGCATCATACCCTTTCGGAGTACGCGGAAACTTTTTAATGAAATACATGGTGATGTACTCCCACTTCCATTCCGGTATATCCAAAGGTTGGATCTTCCCATACAACTTTTGATGCTCGGCCTTCACCTGTAAGCAAGTAAGGCATTTACTCACATACTCCACCACATCGCGCTTCATACCTGGCCACTAATAATTCCTCTTCATGTCTTGATACATCTTTGTGAAACCAGGATGAATGGAGTATCGAGTCTTGTGAGCCTCATCAATGATCTTCATCCGTAGATCCCCAAAATGAGGAATCCACACCCATCCAAATCGGGTTTTGACACCAAGTGTGTTCTCACCCAATTCTGCAACCAGACCTCTCATTCTCTTAAAGTTAAGATGGTCTTCTTTCAATGCCTCATCTTGAAACTCTTTGACTTGTTTCATCACATCGGAGGTCATGATCAGCTGATATGCTTTCACCCGAATCCGGTCAGGCCTCTCCTTTCGGCTAAGGGCATCCGCCACCACGTTGGCTTTGCCCGGATGGTAGTGGATCTCGCAATCATAGTCTTTTATGAGCTCCAACCATCTTCTCTGCTTCATGTTCAGGTCCTTCTGCTCGAATAAGTACTTCAAGCTTTTGTGGTCAGTGAATATGGTGCACTTCGTCCTGTAGAGATAGTGCCTCCAAATCTTTAACGCAAAGACTACGGCTGCTAGCTCCAAGTCATGAGTAGGATAATTGACCTCATGAACCTTCAACTGTCAGGATGCATAGGCTATAATCTTTCCTCTCTGCATTAACACGCACTCCAACCCCGAATAGGAAGCATTAGAATAAACCACTAGATCTTCACTTCCATCGGGTAATGACAGAACAGGAGCTTGAGTCAACCTCGCCTTCAGTTCATTGAACGCCTTTTCTTGAGTTTGACCCCATATAAACTTTACATCTTTTCGAGTCAACTTGGTTAGTGGAGAAGCAATCTTAGAAAAGTCTTGGATAAACCTTCTATAATAGCCCGCCAAACCCAAGAAGCTATGAATCTCGGATGGCGTCTTAGGAGACTTCCATTGCATCACGGCCTCCACCTTAGCCGGGTCCACCATAATCCCATCAGGATTTACCACATGACCCAAGAATTGGACTTCATGCAACCAGAACGCGCACTTGGAGAATTTGGCATACAGCTTCTCCTTTCTCAACGTCTCTAAAACCTCCCGAATGTGACCGGCATGTTTTGTCTCACTCTTCGAATAAATCAGGATATCATCAATAAACACAATCACTGATTTATCCAGCATCAGCCGACACACATGGTTCATTAGATCCATAAAAGCAACTGGCGCATTGGTCAAACCAAAAGACATGACCACAAACTCGTAGTGACCATAGCGCATGCGAAAAGCTATTTTAGGGATATCTTGTTCCTTCAGCCTCAACTGATGGTAATCAAATCGAAGATCTATCCTTGAAAACCAACTGGCACCCTGAAGCTAATCGAACAAATCATCTATTCTCGGTAAGGGGTATCGGTTCTTCACTGTCAACTTATTCAGCTCACGGTAGTCGATGCACATCCTCATACTACCGTCTTTCTTCTTCACAAATAAGATCGGAGCACCCCAAGGAAAGATACTCGGTCTAATGAACCTCTTATCAAGCAGCTCTTTCAACTGCTCCATCAACTCTTTCATCTCCGTCGGAGCTAACCGATACGGTGCCTTGGCAACAGGTTGGGCACCCGGTATCAGATCAATCTGAAACTCGATCTCTCGGTCAGGTGGCACTCCTGATAAGTCTTCTGGGAATATGTCTGGAAAGTCACACACAACCGGTACATCAGATTGTTGTGGTGTTGGCGTATCCACATCCCTTACATAGGCCAGGTGGGCACTACATCCACGCCTCATACACTTTCCCACCACCGCCATTGAGATAACTTTCGGAATCGTCGTGACCCGATCTCCATAAACCGTCACTGAACTACCGTCAGGCGCTACCAAACGAATCATCTTCTTGCGACACACAATGTTCGTCTCGAAGTCCGCCAACCAATCCATCCCAAGAACCAAATCGAAACCACCTAAGGTCATCACGAACGGTCTAATAGAAACTTATGACCTTCTAGCTCCACATCACAGTTTTCTATCATTTTAGAAATCCTGGTAGACTTACCTATGGCAGTTTCTACATCGAAGGGCGCATCAACACGTTTACTACTAACAGGCAGCTTAGCACAGAAAGCAGCAAAATTAAACTTTTACTAGCACCCAAATCAAATAACACAGAAGCTAAAGTTTGGTTCACTAGAAACGTACCGGACACGACATCAAGGTCCGTCCTAGCTTCCTCCAGTGTCATAGTGAATGCCCTAGCGCTCGCCCTCGGCCCTTCACCTCCCGTCTTCTTCGCCCCGGAACTCTCAACCCTCGGCTTCTTAAAATCCATGCTCATGTGGCCCTCTTCACCATAGTTATAGCACCGGACCATACGACAGTCCTTTGCCATGTGCCCCGCCTTCCCACATTTGAAGCACAAGTTTGACCCAAACCTGCATTCCCCACTGTGCTCCCTTCCACACTTGCCACACCTTTTCGACCCCGCATTCGATGTGACCACACGGCGGTCATCCACCCGTGCCTTCTTATTACCCATTGAGGCATCACCCCGACCAAACCTCTTCCCCTGCCAGTTTCGATCACCACCGCTCTTCTTTCCACCTTCTGTCACCGCCACTGCTCTCTCATCATACAGTCTCCCTGCCAAATCCACCGCTGACCTAAACGTGCTTGGCCGGGCAGCGATCATGTGCCTACGAATATCCGCTGGCAAACCCTAAATATACCTCTTGATCTTTCGAGACAGAGGTGTAACCTGATCCGGCACCGGACGTGCCATCTCGTTGAACTTTGTGGTGTACTGTTGGTGTGTCATTGTTTCCGCCTCCAGCTGCAGGAATTCTCTCTCAACCTTATCCATTTCTCTGTGAGAACAGAACTCCTCAATCACCAACTTCTTCAGTTCAGACCATCTCATTCTCCCAATGGCTCTGCTACCCTCGGCTTGGACTATATTGTCCCACCAGCACAGAGCCGAGTCCACAAAAGAGTGGGTAGCGAACTTCACCTTTTGTCCTTCCTGGCACTCGCTGATATCAAGAACAACCTCCATTGTTTCCGCCTCCAGCAACAGCACTAGTGTCATTTCCATCGAAAGTAGGGGGCTTGCATCTCATAAATGCCCCATAGTTACAGCCTCGTGTCGCCTCCAGCGCAGGCTCTTCTTCCTCCTCCTCCTCATCATCAGAGATAACCGTTTCCGGCTCCGGTTGCTCCCGTCCTCCCGAGGACCTGTTTCTCTCCTTTCTTTCCCTTCTCGTACTGCCTTAATCACTTCGATCACCACAGACGGTAAGATTGTTTGCATGACATGATGAACTTCTTCCACCACAACCTCCTTTACTGAGGCTCTCAGATTGGCGCTCTCGTCGCCACCCTCCGGATGAGGGGTCTCTGGTTCTTCATGAACCAGCTTCTCAACTCTGGGTCTCCCTCTCTTGGGTCGCGGTTCAGCACCGTGACCTCCACCCCGTGAAGCTTTTGAAGATCTACCACCGGCCATCACACGCACACTAAAAGATTCAAACACTAACACGGTCATTCAAGGGAACGGCTCAGTTTATGTCAAATATAGTAAGTCCCTAATTACAGTGGCCAGTTGTGATTAGCCACTTACTTTACTCTTCATCACCAAGCCTTACCTGTCCTAACTACATCAATATTTAAATCTACAAACAAAACATAACACATACCATGCGCACATAAAACTGGTTAACTTTACAAAAATACCTGATGGCACGCAGCTACTCAGATTGGCATCCCATTCCCTTTCCGTCCCATTCTCAGTTTAAGTTAAGGTTTATTTTGAAAATTTACCCATTTCACTTAAACTTTGGCTATGATACCAACTTGTAAGGCCCCGTTCCCGGGACGCTTACAATTGGATCCTCATC
>BJCM01251320.1:0-11295 GCA_018326385.1 Flaveria bidentis
CTAAACACACCAAATCTGGATAGCAACACTAGGACATCAACAAGTGATACTTCAGTTTCCTCGACTCCTTTCCAGGACGAAAGTGATGAATCATCAGATGATGATGAAGCAGCTGAGCCTAATAATGAGAATAATGTAAATCAAGATGTTGGATCATCAGCTGCTGCACAAGCATCGGAAAATCCGGATACTGAACCTAATGTCACAAATCTTGACAATGAAGTTGTCGTTCCTACGACACCTCTGACAAGGATCAGTGTGAATCATCCGCCCAACTCTATTATTGGGGATCTTCAATAACATCAAAGCACAATGATATTTATGTGAATTTACTGCTTGGAAAAGGTAACTTCCAACAAGAATCAACGATTAGGGTTTTTCAAGCTTACCCTCAATGATAATGATCAAAAACTATATATAACAGTCTTAGTTTCGCAGACAGTTTCGTTCATAGTTTCGCTGGACTGCAAAACTACATAAAGCTAATTACATACAAAAAGAAACTAACAAAAGACCTATTACAAGCAAAAATAAAAATTCTAATCTATGGTGAGTCCAACATATACATGATCTTCACCCTGAAAGGATCATACATGCCAATTCAAGTTGTGGGTTGATGGTTGTTCTACTGGAAATCCCACAAGTCCAAGAACAAATGCGGATGAAGAATGTGCAAAGAAGAATACAAGTGTCGCCTAACCGCATTTGTATATGCAGATGACATAGAACAAATGTTGACAAGTATTTTTTCTTCCGTATTAACAAATGCAGATAGCCGGAAACAAATGCTGACAAGTTTTTGTACATCCACATTAACTAATGTTGATGTCCGGCAACAAATGTGCATGTGTTTGTTCATCCGCATTTGCCAATGCTGATGAACAAACACTAATGTTGAAGACCAAAAAGAAATGTTGATCAAGATCAACAAATTCGCATTAGTCAATGCGGATGAACAAAAGAAATGATGATGAAGACTTAGACTAGTTATCTGATGTATAGGTCAGGGGTATTTTAGTCATTTTGTAAATGGCATCTTGTCTGCCTATAAATAGAATAGAAAACCACGTATGTGAGGTGACTGTTGATACACATTCTAGACAATTAAAATCTTCTATTTACAAGGTGTCTTGTTACTGTTTAATGCCTTTACCCTAGCATTCATTGTAACTTATTACCTTCATTAATACAAACAGCATTTATGAGTATTTCTGGCATTCAAAGTTCATTGATTGTTTGATTCCACCTTATAGTCATTGACTCAATCATCATATTCGGTCCTTGTTGCTTCACATCAACAGAGAATATCATTCTCAAACCCTAGTCATTTGTGGATCCTACTGAGCTAGATCATTCATTAATATTAATAAGGAAGCACTTAACTTAGGGCGGCCAGTCTCACTTCACACAGCACAACGCCATGGATGGCCAATGGTAGATTGTCAAAGGCTTCTAGAGGTGGAGGTCGTAGTGGACACGGTGTTGGACCATAGGTCATAAGAGGAAGGCCTAGGGCCGAAGAGGTAGCTCATGAAGAGCCCGAGACCCCTCATCCGGAGGGTGGTGACGAGAGTGCCAATCTAAGGGCCTTAGTGAAGGAGGCTGTTGTGAAGGAGGTTCATCAAGTCATACAGACGATCTTACTGTCTGTTGTGACGGAAATGATCAAGGCTATAAGAGAAGGAGAAAGGAAGGAGAGGAACAGATCCTCGGGAGAGAGATAGAGCAACTGGAAACTAACACGGTTGTCTCTACCGATGAGGAAGAAAAACAAGAGCCTTTGTCGGATGTAGCACGAGGCTGTAATTACAGGCCTTTTCAAAGATGCAAGGCCCTAACATTCGATGGCAATGGCACTACTGCTGCTGCTCACCGGTAGGTGAGAGAGATGGAAGCTATACTCGATATTAGTGAGTTGAGGGAGGATCATAAGGTGAAGTTTGCCACTCATTTATTTGTGGACTCGGCTTTGTGTTAGTGGGACAATATCATCCAAGCTAAGAATAGCAGGGCAATTAGAAGAATGAGGTGGCCAGAGCTAAAAAAGCTAGTGATTAAGGACTTTTTCCCTCTTAGGGAACTCGACAAGGTGCAAAGGGAGTTCCTTTAATTGGAGGCGGGAACAATAATGCATCAGCAATTCACCACCAAGTTTAATAAAATGGCACGACTAGTGCCAGATCAGGTGATGCCTCTATCATAGAAGATTAAGAGATACATCTAATGGTTGGTGGCGGATATCCGTAGGCACATGATTGTCGCCCGGCCGAGCACATTCAGGTCGGTGGTTGATCTGGAATGAAGGTTGTATGATGAGTGGGAGGTGGTCGTGGCTGAGGTGAGCAAGAGAGGTGGTGGTGACAAGAACTGGAGTGGGAAACAGTTTCGACGTGGTGGAGCCGCTCCAAATAATAAGGTTGCGAAAATGGGTGACCGGCCTGTGATCACACTGGTGCAGGGTCAAAGGGATGTGGTAAATATGGGAAGGAGCATTTGAGAAAATGCAAATAAGGATCCAACATTTGAATCAAATGTGGGAAGCCTTGTCATATGGATAGAGATTGTAGGGTTATAAGGTTTTATGACTGTGGAAAAAACGATCATCTGAGTAGGGATTACAAGAAGCCGAGGGCAGAGAGTTCCAGGGCAGGAAAGAAGATGGGGACCGAGGGGCACAGGGCGAGCACCAGGGCATTCACGATGACACAGGAGGAGGCTAGGATGTACCTCGATGTTGTGTCAGGTATGTTTCTAGTAAACAAAACTCTTGCTTTTGTGTTATTTGATTCTAGTGCTAGTAAGAGTTTTATTTCTTCTGCTTTCTGTGCTAAACTGCATGTTAGTAGTTGCAGTATTGGTAAGTCCTTCGATGTAGAAATTTCCATAGGTAAGTCTACCAGGATTGTTGACCTAATAGAAGATTGTGACATAGAACTAGAAGGTCACAAGTTTCATGTTAAACCATTCGTGATGACCTTAGGCTGGTTTGATGTAGTCCTGGGAATGGATTGGCTGGCGGGCTGTGAGGCGAACATTGTCTTTCATAAAAAGATGATTCGGTTGACAACACCTGATGGGAGTTCGGTGACGGTGTACGGTGATCGAGTCAATACGATTCCAAAAGTGATGTCGATGGAGGTGGCGAGAAAGTGCATGTGGCGTGGATGTAGTGCCTACTTGGCCTACGTGAAGGATATGGATACGTCAACACTTCAAGTGTCTAATGTATCAATTGTGTGTGACTTTCCGGACGTGTTTCCAGAAGACTTACCAGACGTGCCACCGGACCGCGTGATCAAGTTCCAAATTGATTTGATACTGGGTGCCCAACCTGTTGCTAAGGCACCGTATCGATTCTCTCCAGCCGAGATGAAGGAATTGATGAATGAATTGCAAAATTTTCTTGATAAAGAGTTCATTTGACCAAATATCTCTCCATAGGGTGCTTCGGTCTTTTTCGTGAAGAAGAAGGACGCTAGTTGCAGATCTGCATAGACAACCGCAAGCTGAATAAGCTGACAGTAAAGAATCGGTATCCATTACTGAGGATTGATGACTTGTTTGGTCAACTCCAAGGTGCCAGTTGGTTCTCAAGGATAGATCTGCGACTATCTTCATTTGAAAGTGAAGGAAAAGACATTCCTAAAACATCTTTTCGCACACATTATGGACACTACGTGTTCCTCGTTATGTCTTTTGGTTTAACCAATGCACTAGTTGCGTTTATGGACTTGATGATATTGATGTTTATTGATGATATGCTAAACTACTCGAAGAGTGAGGAGGAGCATGTCGGTCATATCCGAGAGGTGTTGGAGACGTTAAGAAAGGATAAGTTGTATGCCAAGTTCTCTAAGTGCACGTTTTGGTTACGCAAAGTTAAGTTTTTGGGTCATGTAGTGAATCCTGAGGGGATTATGGTCAACCCAGAGAAGGTGGAGGCGGTGATGCAATGGAAGTCTTCGAAGACGCCATCTGATATTTATAGTTTCTTGGGTTTGGCGGGCTATTATAGAAGATTCATTCAAGACTTCTCCAAGACAGCCTCTCCGTTGACTAAGTTGACCCGTAAGGATGTGAAATTTGTTTGGGGTCAAGATCAAGAGAGGGCTTTTGAGGAGTTACAGGCAAGGTTGACTCAAGTTCTTGTTCTATCATTTCCAAAGGAAGAAAGGATCTAGTGGTTTATTCAGATGCTTTTTACTTGGGGATGGGTTGCATACTGATGCAGCATGGAAAGGTTATAGCTTATGCATCCAGATAATTGAAAGTTAATGAGGTCAATTATCCTACTCATGTATGACAACCAAGAGCTTGAAGTACTTCTTCAGGCAAAAAGACCTAAACATGAGGTAGAGATGATGGTTGGAGCTCATAAAGGATTATGATTGTGAAATTTGTTACCATCCGGGAAAGGCCAACATGGTGGCAGATACACTTAGCAAAAAAGAGACACCCGAGCCAAATCGGGTGAAGGCTTATTAGTTACGGATGACTTCTGACGTGATGACGCAGGTCAAGGAGTTTCAAAATGAGGCGTTGAAATAAGATCATCTTAACTCTGAAAGAATAAGAAGTATAGTCTTGGAGTTGGGTGAAAACAAACATGCTGTTAGAACACGATTCAGACATATATGGATTCCTTGTTATGGGGATCTACGTGGGAAGATTATGGATGAAGCTCATAAGATTCGATTCTCTATTCATCCCGGTGCTACAAAGATGTATCAAGATATGAAGAAAGATTATCGATGGTTGGGCATGAAACGTGATGTAGTGGAGTATGTAATTAAGTGCCTTACTTGCTTGCAAGTGAAGGCCGAGCAATAGAAGCCGTAAGGGAAGATCCAACCGTTGGATATTCCGTAGTGGAAGTGGGAGCATATCACCATGGACTTTATAACGAAGCTACTACGTACCGTAAAGGGGTATGATGCTATATGTTAGGACCGTGTACGTATAGAGTACTAACTAATTATGCGTGAAACCAGATCAAATAGTGCGGAATCCTATTTCATTGGCGATCCAATCAATGAGAATGCAATCCCGATCAAGATAATGATTTAAAGAAACGTTAAGAACGTGTAGAAGAAGATCAGATGCGAACTATGAACTTGGAATAGGGTTTTTGGACGCTCTAGACGGCTAGGTTATGAGTATGTGTCAAAAGTCTTATTTTTCCATGAATTAAGTGGTATTTATAGGTTTGCAGTCTTCATTCGTGCGAATGAACCATTAGTATGGTTCAGTCGTGCGACAGACCCATACGACTGATTCATACACACGACTGAAGTTCAGTCTTTCGACTGAGTTAATCTTATGTCTCACTCTTACGACTTACCCAGTCGTCTGGTTCAGTCGTGCGACTAGTTCATTAGCATGATGTATTCATGCGTATGGTCCATAAGTATGGTCCATTAGCATGAATCATCATATAGCAACTTCAAACCTATATAATAAGTTTATATATATGAAACATATAAATGTAAACATTACAACACAAATCATATATTATTACATTGTTTCATTACACATATGTAAGCCATGATAGACTTTTACATTAAGTACATAAACTAGGGACATATTTATCAAAACTATATGGGTGATAGTTGATCGTCTAACGAAGAGTGCTCACTTCCTACCGATCCGTAAGACATATTCACTTGAGAGGTTGGCAGATCTGTTCAATAAAGAGATTATGACTTGTCATGGTGTGTTGGTGACTGTATCTGATCGTGACACCCGGTTTACATCTAAGTTTTGGAAGAATTTCCATGATGCAATGGGGACGAGGTTACATATTAGCACGACTTATCATCCTCAAATGGATGATCAGTCGGAAAGGACGATTCAAACACTAAAAAATATGCTTTGGGCATGCGTCATCGATTTTGGAGGAAGTTCGGATGACCACTTACCATTAGCTAAATTTTCATACAATAACAATTATCATGCCAATAATGAAATGCCCCCTTATGAGATACTATATGGTAGGAGATGCAGAACACTCGTTTGTTGGGGTGATATCAGTCGGAAAGAGTTGGGGAGTATTAAGGATATTGAAGAAGACGACCGGCTCAATTATGTGGAGCAACTAGTGGCAATCATCGATCGAAAGGAAAAAAGGCTGAGAAATAAAGTGGTTCCTCTGGTGCGTGTACAGTGGAAGCACCGGAAAGGATCCAAGTCGACGTGGGAGACCGAGGAAGAAATTCATCAGAACTGTTATAGTCTGAATACTCATAAGGTTGGGTCGACACGACAACATTACCCACGTTTGTTCGAGGAATAACAAGTTTCAGGGACAAAACCTTTATAAGGGGGTGGACTTGTAACACCCGAATATTTTTGAAGCTGACGAAAGAAGAAAAAGAAATAAAGTCCAAAGTCGGGGGACCAAACTCGCCAACTAGAGAAAGTTGGGTATGTCATTACCCTCTCCCCACACCCACAAATCATGTAAAGCCCCGTTCCCGGACACCTCACAGTTGGTCATTCATTGCCTTTAAAACATTATAAAACGTACATTTATTTTGCAGCGGAATTTAAAACATTCATTAATAACTAAAAACATGTCATTTCATTTATTTACAATATTTCTTTTCATCCAAAATACAAAGACATGTCAAAATACGGATGCCAGCCTCAAAATGTTCCCAGTAGCTTATGCATCCATGCCTGCAACTCCTCAGCATCAACAAATACCTGCCAACTATCATGCATACAAAAAGTCAGCGACGCTGAGTGAGTTCTAGTTTTTATAATAAAATGATTTGCTTTCGTTAAAACCGTCCTTTACTTTATTTCAAATCATTCTATACTTTACATTTGTTTGTGATCATGCATCATACGTACATACATATAATATCATTATTATCTTCGTCATTACATTCATTCAACGTATTACATTATCGTTCACTTCTCTTTCTAGATCCGGTCAGACATTACCCTCTTCGTGGCACTTAGCCATGAAAACTGAGGTCGAATGACAAGGATCCTGTTCAGTACATTATTACGATAATTCATTAACGTTTATTTCATACTTTATCTTTCGTACATTATCTTTCGTTCATTACTCTTCATTACTCGAATCTTGTCTCATGCAATATCCCCTACTCATGCTCGAAAGCTGATACTGTGCTGGGGCCTGCTCACAAAACCCCAACTCATGTCCGAAGACTGACACAACACTGGGATGCGCGACAAAAATCCCATATGAGTAAATCACAGGGATTGAACTCTATCCGAGTCTGTTGCAACACAAAGTCACTCACCTCATTGTCTCTTCTCATGGACAAGGACCTCTGTCGAGTCTGTTGCGACATCGAGTCGCTCACCTCATACCTATGCTTGGCTTTATGCCACACCCCAGAAGTTATACGTAACTCGGGTAACCATCATATATTTCATCCCCAACATTATGGGTAAAAACACCCCCACCGAAATGGGTAACACCCCCATCGAAATGGGTAACACCCCCACCGAAATGGGTAACACCCACACCGAAATGGGTAACACCCCCACCGAAATGGGTAACAACACCCCTATCGAAATGGGTAACACCACTGAAGGTCAGTCACAAAGACTGGAACCCTTGCGTGCACACTTTAGGATTTGCTGAACATCACGCGGTAGAGCTTAAGGCATTTAGAGCCGTGCACCTCTATACATATGGCTTGCAAGCCTTTCTATACTTTCTCTTTTATTAATGCATGCATTCTATCATTATGTTCCTCTTTTCATTATCTTCCACTTTACGTTACATAATAGTTTTCATTACATTTATTAACGTTCAACGCAAAGCCAAGGGAAGACATACATACGTAATAAGGAACATACATAATCATAAACATACACCAATACAAGCACATCATACATGCATAACACACATCAAACATAAGCCTTCACATTATAACCAGGCCTATCTCCCCATTTTACCCCTTAAAAAAAACATAGAAAAAACCTTAAATCCAAATTGGGCGCATGGGACCTTCCAGGCGCATGAGCCTGAAAATTCTAAGTATAAATCAGTCTCGGCGCATGGGCACTATTTGGGCGCTTTTGCCCTGTTCAGACGCATGGCACCTATTCAGGCGCATCAACACTTAGCCATTTCAATCACTTAGGCGCATGGGCACTATTTAGGCGCATGGCCAACACTTGGGCGCATGGCCAACACTTAGGCGCATGGCCACACTTTGGCATATGGGCACTATTTAGGCGCATGGCCTACACTTGGGTGCATGGGCCACTGTTTAGGCGAATGACCCACTCTTGGGCGCATGAACCACTATAAAACATTTTGAAATATTTTCTCTGTTATCAAATTCACCCGATTACCACTCTAACCATACCCAAACACAGATCTAACATACTAAAGCCATCTAAGCATGCTAAACATCAACTCTATCCCATAATCAACACTATGACATGCATACATACATACATCATTCGGACATAAAGCTGTAAACTCACGGTGTCTTTAAAAATGCTTTCTTGGTATGCATAATAACCCCAAATCAGTTGAAAATCAGTAAAAGAGGGGTTCTAGATACTCACCTTGAAGCAGGTCTTCGTGCTAGCCACTTCTACTAACAAATTAAACTCCAAGTTCTTGAGAACAACTCTAAATCATCAAGAATCTCGGTCAAGAGGTTGTGAATTTGGTTTAAACCGAACAAACATCAAGAAGACTTACCTTTTACAGCTTCTTCTTCCTCTTTCTCTCTCTAGAACTGAGAGTCTCTCTCTCTCTCTTCTTCTTTTCAGCCGTGAAGAAGAATGAAGAAGAAAGAATGGGCAACCATGCCCCTTAAATCCTTCAAATAAAAAGGTTTTGTACTTTGTACACTTTTTCCCCCTCCACTTGTGCACAATTTCTATTCTTTCTATTTACTTTTCTTTTCCATTCGTTTAAATAGAAATTCGGGGTGTTACAAATCAGCCAAAAAGAGAGGAAGAAGAGAGAAAAGGGAGAAAAGAAGAGAAAAAGGTTGGTTCGGGTTGATTCAAGAGAGCAAAATCATCGTGTGGTGGGTCCAAACGAAGCTTTTCTCATTGTGGTCGTTTCTGTGAGTTCTAGGACCCCTCTTTTAAACGTTTTTGCTTGGTTTTGGGGCTAGAACACATCTGAAAACCCATTTTTCTTTGTGTTTGTGTTTGACCCATTTGTATGTGTTTGTGTGTGATGCGTTTGGGGATGGTTTCCAGGCTTGTGTTTGCTTGAATGGTGTTTGTCTATGCATTCCTAAGGTTTAGGATGGTTTATTTGGGCTTAGAATGGGTCTAGATGAGCTTGGAGGTCGAAAATGGCAGATTGGGTTTGGGGGTGAGCCGCATTCTGCACAGCTAGGGCTATGCGGCTGAATGGCATGCCAGTCATGCGACTAAAGCCATACGCATACCAGTCATGCGATTGAAGGTCAATTGCATGACAGACGTACGACTGAGGCCCAGACGCCTGCCAATCATGCGATTGAGGGTCAATCGCATGGGGAGTCATGCAACTGAGGGCCCATTTGCGTACGTGCTCATCCGCATTAGTTTCATCCGCATTAGCTCCATTCGCATAGACTCATCCGCATTGAGTCCATTCACATGAGGTCCATTCGCACAATTGGGTGTTCATCCGTATAGGTGTTCATCCGCATTGGTCCATTCGCACGATTGGGTGTTCATTCGCATGATGTTCAGTCGCCTGGAGGCTATGCGACTGAAGGGTGTCCATACGCCCAAATAGGGTTGTTATACCCAAGGAAAAGCATAATTTAATTAGTGACTTTCGGGGGAAAGTGCAGATGTAAGAGCTGACGTAGAACTTTCCGTAAGTTCATGTAGGATGACTTTTGAGGTCTTAGAGGTTACATTGGGCATGATGATGATGTTGCATTTTTATGCATGATGTATGTTATGTATGTGTGATGTTGCCCTGCATGATGATGACTGTGTATATTGATGTTCCTTATTATGATGTATGTTTATCTTTCAGTTACTGTACGATGAATGTTAATGAATGAGATGAAGTATTATGTTACGTAAAGTGAAAGATAATGACATGAGGAACATGATAAATGCATGCATTAACGAATGATGAATGTAATGAAATTCTTGCAAGCATTGTATGTCGGGACATGTCATTAAAAGGTGTTAGCCAAACGGTGTGCGGGTTCGCTACCCCGGGAGGATGCACATCAGGGTCTTTCTTTGTGATTGACCATTTGTATGGAACCATTGTTGCTTGCCTTAGGTACTGTGGCCAGAGGTGCTGGGCACCGTGAATGAAGGTCTATGATAGGCTATGGTCCAGTTCCATGAGCATGAAGGGTAAAGTTCATGATGTTGACGAAAGGAAAAGATGTAATGATGAACGAATGAATGAAAGTAAGAATGAATGAATGAACGGAAGTTAATGAACGATGAAGATAATAACTATTATCTATGTGTACATATGATGTATGATCGCATGAAAGTAATGAATGGTTTTAACGAAAGAAAAGGTATGTTTTATTATAAAACTAGAACTAACTAAGAAACGTTGACTTTTATGTGTTTCCAGTTGGCAGGTAGTGGTTGCTGAGGATAGCACGAGGCGGCTACTTAGCTCTTTTGGATGGCATCCATATTTATAATGCTTTTGTGATGTAATGCAACTTGGGTTTTGTAATTGAATTACGATGTATTATTTTGAAAAATCTATTATATTGAAATGGAATGTTTTGTTTAAATGTTTCCGCTGCAACGTTTTATGTATTACGATGAAAATATATGTTTAATGTGCAATAATGTTGTGTCCGATTGCGTATGGAGTACAAACAGATTTAACATGAAACCAGATCAAATAGTGCGGAATCCTATTTGATTGGCGATCCAATCAGGGAAAACGTTAATCCGATCAATCCTAACGATTAGAATACGTTAAGAATAGACTAGGAATGATCAGAAACGTTCTATGAACTTGAAAGGGACGAACTGGACGAACTTGGACGGCTAGGGTTGTTAATTCTCGAAATCTTTTATTTTTCCACGAATTAAGTGGTATTTAAAGGTTACAGTCTTCATTCGTACGACTAAGCCAAGCGACTGGCTCAGCCGTGCGACTGAGTCATACGATTGATTCATTCGTACGACTGAGTCAGTCTTATGACTCAGTAGTGCGATTGACTCAATCACCTTGTTCAGTCGTGCGATTGGCCCATTCGCATGGTCCAGTCGTGCGACTGAATCAGATTACTTAGTTAAACACATTCTTGAACCTTTAATGATTCAGAACATGTCTAACAACTGTAAGCCTATATA